>JAEIFY010000061.1:0-80742 GCA_018904355.1 Drosophila sproati | reverse complement strand
TTGTATTGGTTAAAAGTACATGTCAGCTTTGAGTTTGTGTGGTTATGGTGGTGCTCTTTGATAGACGTGTGCATGGGTAGATAAAAACTTAGATGTTATACGCAGTATGTTATCAGATAGAGCACTTGATAGTGAGGCATTTAAGAGTGCTGATTCTCCCTGGTGTTTCTTAGCTGGTTGTATTGATTTAATTGCTGCAATTGATAGTGATGATGGTATTAGTGTCAATATAGTATGCTGTGTGTGGATGCTACAAAGCTCAAGTAGCCCAACGTTTTAGTGCATTACTTAGAGAGCAAGTAGGTGGTCACTTAACTAACTTAGAATGGTTAGGTAGCGAACAGAAAGCTGGCTTGTACATGGAAGTTAAAACTAGAACAGATTCATTGTGAAAAGCAGTTACACCAGATCATGCGGATTATAAGATAGCTCAGTACTGGTTGGAATTTGATGTGTTTAGGAACATGCTAAAACGCCCAGTAATGACATATTTCTATAGTGCTACTCCTCAATCATGTTCTCAGTGCCTATTAGCGTCCGCCTTGGAATTGGATACACAGGTACAGCAAGGGAGACGCCTCCATTAGCTCGCTTATGTGATGTACTAACTAAGTGTGTACGTAGCGCTTCTCAGTAATGCTATGCAGGGTGCTGTGGATATTATGCATTATTTACAACAATTAGTATGGTATCTAAGGACATGAGGTACGTTAGTTCGGAACACCCTGTAGGCGGTATAGTACCTAATGACTATTACTATGATGAAAGTTACGAATACATATGTACAGTACTTTAATATTAATAGAATAATTGTATATGATAAGGATTATGATAAAGACCTAACTTAACTAAGATAAAGATCAGCTATTGCACCTAACTTTATTCATAGTATGGATGCAGCTCATTAGTTAGAGTTATTAATACATTTAATAGTGACATAGTCCTACACATGATAGTATGGGTACTCATGCAGCTTATCTGCATGGATTACATAAATATATTCAAGAACTAGTACACTATACAAAGGACATGATTGCTTACATATGAGTTAAAAGATGATTTATTAAATAAGGATATCCAGTAGATGAAATAGAAGTACCTGAATTAGGTGATTTAGATATCAGAAATGTTCTAGGTTCACCTTTTTTATTTTATTAATAAAATCAATACGTTTATTATTTTTCAATTCCAGATAGTACACTAATATAAAAAAAGGTCGAATAGGGGTTATAAACATTATATAATCAATCCTATAATACATATTAGTATACTATAATATAATACAATACTATACAGTATATTATAATGAGGTATATACAGTATGAGATATATAGTAATAACACCTAAAGCACTACAATATTATGGGTATTTCCATAGTATGAGTCACAGCTTAGATAATGGTCTATCCCTAAGAGGAGAACACAAACAACATTGTGAACGCTGCTCAGGGATTAGAAGGGCGCGCCTGTTATTGATGATACTAGTGGAATCTTGCAGGGCTTCTACGATGCTCCCTGAACCTATTCTGAGATACCCACTTTACAGGTAGCAGATCTCTTCATTGTCCTCACATCAATGGTAAGTTTCAGGATTCAAAGATGCAAGGAAATACCGCAGACTATACGAGGGACGGTGCATTAGGTTCCAGTACAACAACCTGCTATGCTTCTACCTAGTAAACATTCTAAACTTAAATACATGATTACATTGTGCGAGGTTGGATAATATGGTGGATTATTTGGAGGTGGTAGTTCAGCCAGCTGCCTGCAAGCTCAGCTTAAGAAACAAGCTGATTTACCAACGTTATGCAGTACAAAGCAGAAGCGCAACGCAGTTCAGAATGAGAAGTGCCGCTAATCACAACAATTGCAAAGAATACGCCTCTTTCTGAAGATGATGGTGCTGCTCAAACTGGCTGATGAATCAGTTGCCGCACAGAAAGCTAAACGTAAACAGGCAACAACAGGGTCAGTGCTTGGCCTGTAGGAGGTAGTTCATGGAGACTGCCAACATTATATGAACGGTTTAAGCTCCGGTAACGCTTGAGAGTTCTGAAGCACTTTTGTAAGTGGACAGTAGCATCTTTGTTTATAATGCGTTCTTAACAAATAGACGTAGCGCCGCAAACTCAAAATAAGTGGAGAGACTCTCAATCTTTTAGCTGCTGTACTACTTAACAATTTAGCAGGGCCGCTTGCTCAACGTTTGATTGCCAGCGGATAAGCCTTTCTTTCGTGTAAGTCCTCCTAAAACCTGATTGAAAAGTAGCACAGAGTGTGATGTTGGTGAAGATGAATACGCGTCTCGTTTATCAGCGCTAAGAGTCCAGCAGCATACCAGCCACATTTACCTTGAATGGTGGGTACAATTCACTTACTCAGGCAATCAAGTTGTTAGCCGCTCCAGGTTAATGCATACTGTATCGTGATACGACGACTTAATAAGTTTCATACGTATTCATTACATAATTATGTGTAGTGCGTAAAGACGGTTCAGGGAATGTGCTATATGTAGTCCGTAAGGACTATGGCAATCATAACTAGCCACCCAAACTTAGAATTGAGTTAAGTAATAGATAACAGGTAGGCAAGAGTATGATACTATCTGTATGACACAAAGATTGAGAAACAACAATCCTCTTACATTAGAGTTAAGGAATCTGATACATCCCTCAGAGGAGACTGAAGAAGTGACAGTAATGAGTACAAAGTCACACAGGAAGTTTAAAGAGACAACAAGTAGGAGCAACTAATACTTCTACCACAACGCTGTGTGGCATCTCACTAACATGGAACTTGAGGACCGAGTGAGCATTATGGCAGAGGTTCAGTTAAAAACTTGTCAGCAGACTTTGCACGTTACTCAGAGCTACTGAGTCATATATGAGTTATTGGAAGCTGAAATGCTTAGATTAATCTATACAGTAGACCCTAGTTTAAATACTAGTATCTCCGATTTAGAAGAAGCACCTAGGTCTTTATATGAGTGCAGTACATACTGCTGGTAAAGATGCTATTATAGCACATGAAAGTGGAGAATACAATAAGATTATAGCTGCTACAAACATTGCAGGCTATCTAGTATCAAAGCTAGATTCAGTAAGGGCATTCATGTACACAGGCAATGTACGTGATGCAGAACGTGTTACGTGAGGAGATTAAAACACAGATTGGGGAGGCTGACTTCACTCTTTCAGTGGCTATACACGTTAGCTGATTCGGTACATCTACCACTAGCGCACATCTTGCTAGCTGGCAGAGACGCTGACCTAAAACGATTCTCTGAGGAACAGTTAACCTAGATATTAGTGTAGGACTGGCCTCGTAACACGTAAACTTAGATATCACAGCTACGGTGCATGTCAGCTAATCTCTACATTTAACGCTACCAGCGTTTCAACCGTTCGCGTATAATACGGAAGCGGTGCTGAATGTATTATTTGAGGGTATGACTTTTATTATTGATACTGTATCATTTACTGATGAACAGTTGCAACCACAACAGGAAGCACAAGGCCAACGATGCAAGAAAGTAATGCTACTATGCAGCAACAAAATCGACAAGCTATAGGGGATGCTGAAGTGGCGGAACTTCATCATGAGAACTAGGACGGACTGAATAATGCCTTATACTGAAAACCAAACAATAGAACGACCTATAAACCGACCGGCAGCGGATGCACCTCCAACGGAGACACAACCTGAACCGTAAAGGCATGCCACCTACATCAGGTCAGGGGTTCATAGTAAAAACCGTGAAGTCTGAAGCTGCACCTCAAAATGAACCTAAGAAAGAAAATACAGAACCTACAGAGGGGGTAATTGAAAAGACTGGTAACGCTCTAGTACGACGAAGGTATTGCTTTATTTAACTAAGACGGACGACTTAACTCAAGCTGATATTGTACGTGCTAGTATCTGCTAGTGAAAGACAAGATGCTTCTTTAATTGATAGTGCATTTATTTGCTGAACACTTTGGTAATAAAGCTGGTTATGTTACGGCTATCGCTCAACAATCTTAAATGATAGTATTGATAAAGTTACTAAGTCTAACAACAGCATCTTTGAATTAGCTGGTGGTGAAGAACAGTAGTCTAATGTAGCGTGATATTTTTCTACGCAATGCACCCTGATAGATGTAAAGAAAGCTGCTAAAGCTCTCGCTAGTGTATCAGAGCGAATTAACTGCTGCTAAGCTAATGTTAAATTATGCTCAGTCAACAGGTAGGAATCAAACAAGTACCCCTATCCTAAAGGGTAATTCCGTCTACTTCGGTAGCACCTTTATGCGGCTTTAGAGTTTTGGACAGGAAGTATTCGAATTACAAACACGAGCTGGCAATGCGCGCTCGGGTAATGCTGAATATAAAGTTAAAATGGGCGCACTGGAGAACCGGCGGGAGCTGGTATTCAATTGAGACTTTGATACAAGGAAAACATATATATGCCTGATACTCTTTATTAAAGATGCGTTAACTAGAACACATTGGGCTGGTTCTCTAGCGGATATCGATATTCATATTGAAGCCATTACTGGATTAGTCGATGGCCGTTTCCAACAAACCGCTATGTTTTTGATTTACACCGAACGTGATGTTACTGATGGTGCTCAAACACTCGTATTGACCGTATGCGTTCTGGTAAATTCCGTAGTCGTACCGTTCTGGACAGGCACTCGTCCTGAGCGTACAGTGAATGATAAGGATGGTAATCGTTGTGGATACTGTACTTTCCTATCGTAGCACTCTATGGATTATCAAGATATCAACTGGACCTAGGTCGCCTGATAGTAAAGCGAGGGATCGGTAGAGACGATGGTTTGAGAGCTCGCTGAACTATACGACAATGCCACGTATCATTCAAGCAATCAAAGCGATACGTAAATTGGCGAGCACCTGAGCACTTAAAACCGGCATTCAAAGATGGTATTGAAGTGACAGCTGTACTAAATGCTAATCCGTGATCTCAAGAGGGTTATGAAGCTAATGCTATTATAATCCATAAGGTGTCATATAAGGCATGTGTATGGTGAGTTGATTGAACGGTCATGCTCACTTCAGTGATATGAGCACGTTCTTTACACACTGACTTATACGCTCAGCTAATTGAACATCCTAAGCTAATGAACTTAGACTGGGGTAATACTAACGCTGATGAGTATAAACAACGCATGTACGATAATATGAACGGCTATAGTCGAGTTCTTAGATTTCCCAACACAAGAAGATGTTGATAGTACTGAAGAACACCCATTCGGTTCTCGTTGTAACATGACTGCTGGTGATCTGTGAGTGTAAGGTGGTAACTCTTAGTGAAGCTTCTCTCTTATCACTGTAAGGTGAAAGACGCAGTTACTCGTTTATGCAAATTCAGAGGTCAAGTTGAGTATGATTCTCGATATGTACTGCATGTACAATATTGGTGTTCGTCGGTCTCGATTCTATCGCGGTAGTTAGCTTCGACGAAGTTTAATTGCCAGAGGGGTGTTAATGCCCCCTACTTTGCCAATCTGATGAGTTAATGGATACGATATGGTTATTAAAACAATTCGCAGCAGAACATTTACGAGCTGCACGTAAGCAACGAGCTGAAGCTAATGCAACCATTGCGGAGGCATTGCTGGCGGTTATTAAGGGTATCCAAGGTATGCAGGGTGTACCAGTTGTCCCTGAAGCTAAACCAGAGCCGACACCTGATACAGATGAATTACTTACTCTACAGGCTGCAGGGAGCTAAGAGGGGCAGTTGGAGAAGGTAGAAGTTTAGAAAGTTCCAGAAGTAGTTCAGAAGTGAAAGCAGTTGAAGAAGTAACAGAAGCAGCAGCAGTAACGGCACCAGCCCCTAAAGGTCGTGCTAAGAGATAACGTGTGAGGTTAGTAGGTCTTCTGAGACCCTACCTAATCTGTAGGATACCTACAATGCAATTGCTAGACGCTATTAATATAGGTATGCGAGCTATTGGATACGACGCTATCACTTTAGAGCGTACTCGTAATCCAAAAGCTGGTATCATTAAATCAGCCATTGAGAGTCACACAGTTATGTTGTTGACCTCTGGTTGGTGGTTCAACACAGTAGAACAAACAATTTACTCCAACAGCGGATACGGTACGGTGAAAGTGCCAGGCAACACATTGGCTATTTATTCATTTGATTTTAAGACGCAATACGGTGAACGTGATGGCGTTTTGTACTCTTTATTGACACGCTCTCAGAAATTTACTGAAGCAACTCAATTTAAATTTGTTGTGATCTCAGTCTACAATATTTACCAGAATGTGCAGCTAGTTCTATAGCTTATAAAGCTGCTGCTGAAACGTACTTGAATGACTTAGGGGATGGATAATAATGTCTCTAAATTAGAACGAACCGCACAAGTTAACTTTAACTTACTTCACATGGAACATCTACGTAATCTTAATATGTACACACACAGAACATTAAAGCGTAGGCGTAAGGAACGAGATAGGAGTTACTAATGGCTAGAACAGTACAAGGTACTTATGTTTCGTTATTAAGGGGTATCTCAACAAACCCCCCAGTTCTGCATTTTGAGATAGGCAAGTCCAAAAGAACAGATTAATATGCTATCTGACCCAGTAAAAATATTGACAGAACCAGCAGTACCGTACATAACTACATTTAATTTTGGTGATGTTGTAGATAGCCCATTATTCTCTACTTATGTGAGAAGAGGTACAGGATGGTAGACATCTTTATTATTAGTACTCAGTACAGGTGATTGGTTCTTAGTATCTGATAAATCTAACAACCTTCATCAAAACTGGCAGTGATAAGTACTTCATAAGCCGCTAAGTGGAAAAATCTCGTACTGGTCGTTAGACTTAAATACCCTTATCCTTAAGATGGAGCAAAGGCCAGAAGCTATTAAGGATCCATCTAATAAACTAGAACCTAGCACTGCTGGGTTTATTTTGTGTTGAGGCTGGTGGCTTTCCAGATGTCTTACACAGTTACTGTAACTATTAGTGCTGTAGAGAAGTCTGTTACTTATACTACTCACAATCATCTATGTAGTGGTTCAGCTACTCAGTGCCACTCCACCTTGTATTGCTACACAGCTATTTAATTTATTAGCTACCAGCACTTAATGGCACAGCTTTATTTACAGGCGTAATAACGTAATAGGTATTAAACAAGCTATGAAGCGAACATTGATAATGGTACTAACTCGTCTTACATGGTTACTTCAGGGTAAAGGCAGGGTTAATGCTGTAGCTGATCTAGGCTGGTCGTGTGTGTGAAAAAATGGATGGTTATGGCTATCTCTGTATGGGAACAATGGCATAGTCCTCCGGTATGGTACGGTGGGAATGCTAAGCTAGATTCTTGGCAAGAGGGTTCGGCATACAATAGTGTTACAAGTTTCGGAATATACCACGACAGTTCACAGCTTTAAATGTTATGGAGGCTAATGAATTCAAAGGACAAGATTAGCTGGGGATGATCAAACTAGTCGAGACCCTGCATTTATTGCATTACTTGTTATTACAGGTATTGGCTCTTGCTAGGGTAGATTAGTTCTACTTAGTACTTCTTATGTTCATATCTAAATATGACATACCGTACAGTTTCTTTCGTAGTACTGTATCTGATTTAGATAATGATGATAGAATGAGTATTGGTGTCGGTTCACAACAGAACAGCGGATCTTTGGACGAGGAGTACAACTCGATGAATTTAATTATATTTGGTGATAGTATTCAGGCAGTAATTAGTAGTGGAACTCTCTGTTATCCCCTAAGAATGCAGCTATATCACTTACATCTGAATTATCTTGTGATAGTAAAATACAAGCAGTTCCTGATGGTCAAACTCTTATGTATCCGTACAAACGCAAGTGAGTATTCTGGCTTAATAGAGTTAATTCCATCATCATACGCTGCTAGTCAGTACATCTCACCGAGATGCAACAGCGCATATACCTCAGTACATTTACTGGAGGTCTTAGATTGTTATCTCGTTCAAGTTCAACTGGTATGGTTTTAATGTGCGGACAAGATAAAGCTAAGCTAATTGTGCATGAGTATGAGTGGTCATCTGAAGGTGAACAACAGGCTGCATGGCATAGATGGGTATTCTCACAGTGATGTGTGTTAGTATGTACTTTGCTCGAGAACGCTTGATTCTGTTCTTACAGGATGAGATTCAAATGATGTCTTTACATACATCTCAGTTGACCACAGTGAGGGGTTTGATGATACAGAACGTATACCCTGTACCTTATTTAGATTTATACAAGTACAGTGCCAGTTAAAGATGGTGAATTTAGTATTCCTAAGCATTTTATGTGGTACAGCTCTCTCTAATATAGATGATATAAGTCTCTATCGTTTTGACGAGCATTACATTGATTGAAGAGGTAGGCGTAGATATATGGAATATTAGTCAAGTTCTAGTATTGTGGCTATAGGTGCAAAGTCAAGATTCTATGTGGGTACTAAATTGAACAGTAGTCTTATCCCTACACCGCCATTAAGGTAAAGATGATTAATAGAAGGTAGTGAGTGCTGATGTATGGATTAGTGCAGATGGAATTATCCTGTAGGTGCATATAGTTTTTCCTGCACAGGTTGATGATATTTAGGACAGGTGTATCATTCAGTAGGTAATACTCTGTATCCTTAAACTACCTACAATGTATTACATGATGGACCATCTGTAGGCAGTACATGGGTATGAAAATACCTTGTAGCACTAACGCAGATACCACGTATGTACGACTTACTCTAACGGTGTCATGATTTAAATGTCTTGGATACTTCTTACTTACTCAAGACGCGCTACTAGACATAGACACGTGTGGGAGCATTTTATGGGACTTCCAGTGTTGGCTATGGCTAGTGTAGCCGCTATACTCAAGTTTAGCGTCTGCCTCGTCTGCTGTGGTGCTGCAAAAACAGACTACCAGAGCTAAATCAAAGGCGGCTATGGCATTCAACGATAAGATAATGGCGGAAACGGCACGTCAAGTTAATCAACTTTAACTTGAACGTGCACCAACTAAACAAGCACTAGTAAACTCTAGGTTTGGTATTCAGTGCAAGGCAAACCAAAAGACTGCCGCTGTTAATGCTCGAGTAGGGGCAACTAATACTATTCGTGCATCTGTGCAAGCATCACTTTAAGACAGTAGCAGCTACAGCATCTATGAGGCACTAGTGATGTAAATAATCAGTACATGGATACTATAGAAGCTTCTAATCAGAAATTAGCACAGATTACTACACAAGGTATATATGATTCTAGAATAGTACTGCTAGTCAAGGTAGTGATTATATGAAACAAGGTATCTTGAGTCCTGCTGAAGACATTCAGTGGTATTCGTTGAGTGCTCCTATAGTCAGCCACTACTGCCCCTCTGCTGTGAATGCAGTACCTAGTACCAATGATGGTACTTTATGGCCGCTTCAGATTTAAAGGTACTAAAACAACGGGTTCGCCCTAGGAAGTTAATATGCCATTACTTTGAGAAGATACAAATTTAATAGTGTCAAAGGATACCAAGGGCGTAAACTTTGAGACAGGTACAGCTAGACCGCATATGGATTCAGTTGAGCCCTACCTATAGTGGTTCGGGTATCGCTGACGGTATTAAGAATCTATGGTCACATTTCTCTATGGCCTTAAGGAGGAGACAAGAAAGCAGCTCGTGCAGGTGCGTTAGATACTGAAAATATACAACACAGCATTAATGAGAAAGTGGATGCAGATGGTAATGAATACTACCAGAATGTAGACAAGGTTAGAGTAAACAATCTATTTGATTAGGGAATGGATAGCTAGAGGGCTTCGTTAGTGCCACTGCTTCAACAAGAGTTAAATAAACAAGCAACATGGATCTCCTACACACACAGAATATTGGTGTTAGTGGAATATATGATGAAGACTGGTTGGAACAAGAGAAGCAAGCTACTGCTAACGGTAGAGATAAATTAGCTGAGTGGATAGAGGTACTTACTCCAGAGGCTAAGATGGACTCTACTCAACAATTAGCTGGTAATGCTGAGACTTAACTTTAGGTTGTTTGGTAAACTAGAACAGGTCAGGCTATCGTGGTGAGGAAGCATGCATTAGTTGCTGCTGGTACTGCTGCACAAGAAGACCCAGCTAGGGCTGCTGCTGCTGGTGCTAGTTATGCTGATTCATTACCCAACCTATCTTATTCTTGTGTAGATAGGGTTAAATCCTGTAGTGTTCTTACACAAAAGGCTAAAGTGAGTTAGTAACAAGTACTGCTGTAACATTAGCTCAACAAAGTACAGACCCTGAATTCATTCGAGGGTACAAACAGTTTACATGCTAAGTTTGGTAATACTGCTGCAATGGCTTCTTTTTAAATAATACCCTACACAGTGAGTACAAAGAGACCGCTCGTTATGAGGGGCAAAATCTGTCCAGCTCAGGGATAAAGTTAGTACTATTACAACAAATGCCCTTCATGGAGTAAAGGTACAGGTGCTATGGCTGCATTGAAGAGTGAACTTGTAAGTGCTTATTCAAATAATAGAATTGGCTGCAACACCCACATCGATGACGGATGGTATGTCCAGACCGGCTAAACAAGCACAGGTAGCTACTAGTACATTAAGTGATCAATTACAGGATGGTGACCCTGTATCTTTATCTAGTATTAGCGACAGAATCCAAACTTCTCTTACAAGTGAGGTAACTAAGCTCGTAAGGACTTTGCTACTCTATCAACAGGTAATGCTTTACAAGTAGTTGAATCTGCGTCAAGCACTGAGATTGTAGATGGTTGGTGTAGTATGGATAAACCATCTGGTAACGTTAGACTATGCCCTTAATAACTTAGCTTATATGGTTAATAGTAAGGGTGAACTCCCTGAGGATTCTAAAAAAGCTTACAAGCAACTCTTAAAGTAGCTGCAAGTATTGATGCTGGGGATGCTGGGTCAGGTCGTGATTTAGGTGTTAAACAATTCTTAAATAGATTCCCACGAGATCAACGTACTTTTGCTTGAACCTATTCTCTACTAAGATGGGTCTGGTGATATAGCGAATAATTTATGGGATGCTTAAGAGTTAATAAGTTGTAGGGCTGAGCAGAACAAGAATGTGTACTGGTGTTATGCCTAATAAGATAGCTGAATCAGTGATAAGTGCTAATTATAGGCTTTACTAGTATGAATAAGCGGAGTAATACCCTTAGTCAGTACGGACAGAACAGCACCTGAGTATCAACATCAATTGAGAGTAGCAGTTAAAGTGCATGTCTTCATCTGCCTGGAAAGACTGCGTTGTTCAACAGGTGATGTAGATTCTGATGCTAAAGTCGTAAACTCAATTATTAACTCTTAAAGTACCACCTGTACTGGATATTAGGCGAATTGCAGGTGCTACTATTCCAGTCATTGTTATGGGTAGATCAGATCGAGGTAATCCGTTACTTAACCAAGCTAAAGAGGCTGGTGTTGGTGTATCGTTTGTATCTGATAGTAACAAACACAATTGCTAGTACACTTAAAACACAAGTAGGCGGAGATGAGACTACGAAGTGTTAGACAGGTACGTGTGATGCCAGCAGCAGTGGGTAGTCATAGTGCTGATTATAATATTGATGTATCTTATGTTGATAGGAATGGTAAAGAACAACGTCTCAGTAAACATTACCTAAATCATTCATACAGATTCAGCTAGAGAGGCTATGATGTTAGAAGTAAAGAAAAGCAGCTAAGATTGCTGAGAGAGCTGCTGGTGTACTTCGTTGACGGTATAGAACGATCAATAGTAACGGCAGTACTGGTAATAAAATGCAGTTCACATCTATTTAAAGGTGCGTCTGTTGTTAGTGGTATGTCCCCTGCTGATTCAAATGAGTTAGTAGCTAACATTCTTAATAGTCGCTAAGTTAATCTGTTCCTGAGAATGGTATTGTAGGGTTTGAGTGAGAAAGCAACATCTGATCACAAGTCTCTCCACAAGAAGCTGTGAAATCAGTTAAGAAAGAATCAAAGCTACTACAGGTACCAGCTGTTAAGAAGCTAATGAGAGATAATAAGATGTTAGGTGATGCTGATGCATTTAGTGTATTAGCTGAACTACAGTAGTATTAAGTCCTAAATTAGCACAAGAGACAGCAAGCAACATGAGTAGTAAATCAGTGCAAGCTACTCCTAGATTCTTTAAACAATACTCAGACTTTAATAAACTATCATCTGAACAGAAAGATAGATTAGGCATGGCTATTAAACAAGCTGTGTGTAAACTTAATGATCAAGGTGTTTATTCTAAAAATAGGTATGAACAAAAAGTAAATCTAGGAGGATTAATATGACAGATACTTCACGAGAGAACCCTAAAGGGGTTCGAAAATGATACACCTACACGGGATACATCCTTTGTGGAGTGGTGGGTTTAACACAGGTAGGGTGAACCTGTTCCAGTAGGTAAAGCTGGGGCTGGTGGTAGAGCAGCCCCTCTGTTACTGCACCGAACATGATTCCCTGTGGTTCAACATAAGTCACTTAATACTGATGATGTCTAGGACACAACGAATAGACGGCACGGAAACAGAAAGCACCTGTATTTGAATCTGCTAAAGCTGGTGTTACTCAATCTATTTCCTTTAACGTACTAAAGAAACTTAACCAACCAGAATTTGAACCAGACCCTAACTTTGACCTTACGGATACATTATCTGAAGATGAACAAGCTAGGGATATGCCATATCGGTGAAGAACTTGATGCTATAAAGAAATCTAAAAGTATGAAGAATACACATTACAACTTAACAGATGTGAGTGGTATGGTAGCTAATGAAAAAGTACTAGCTGATCACCCTGTAATTGGTATTCAGTACAGCTATGGTAGCTGATTCAGCATTTATGTTAGTTCCTATGGCTACACCAGCTAGATTCGGTAACTCAATATATAATGCTATGCGTATAGTCATCTAACGTAGCAGAACTCTCTGCTGCCACATAGTATCTCCAAGGTGAGCTTGGTCCAACGGAATTAGATACTTACTTAGTAGGTGAGATTCGCATTAGCTGACTCTCCTTTCACTGTACGTGGTATGATGAAAGCATCTACATTAGCTGATACACCTTTAACTAAATTATCGAGGGGAAATTAGAACAGGTACTCGTGAACCTCATATGGGTATTGACCCAGATAGTCCTAATATTCCCTACACCGGTAGCTAATGTTACTGATGACTTAAGAACAGCTAAAGTTGTTTAGATCCGATTGGAGAGCGAAACAACGTCCTACGCGTACAAGTTTATTAACCCGTAAGTTTGACACAGACACTCTTCAAACGTCTCTAAAGCCGAGCTCAGGACTCTCAGGTAAACTTCAAGCGGTAGACTTTAAACATGTACTAGATCCCTGTAAGCCGTAATTTCGTTTACTCAAAAAATGTTGGAACTGTAGGTGCAATTCAATACAGCTATCTCTGTAATAGAGCTGCTCATGTAAATCCCACTTTATTAAGAGTAATGATGCTAGACCTTTTACATCTGTATCATCTAGCGGTAATACAGTAGTACATATTTCCAGTACCTAAAGGGTGAAAGGTTACAGTTACTTTTAGGGATATTGAATCGATTATCTATTAGAGAAGCATCTAAATTAATTCATGAGGGTACTTCATCCACCAGCTCCTTCTATCTGTAATGTGCGTAAAGGTGTAAGCACTCCTATAGAGATAGATGCAGTTGCAACGCATTAAACAATTACAAGCTCATATAGCTGATCCAGTAGATAGAAACATTAGAAGTACCAGTGACGCAGCGTATCGTTTCAGATTCTGTAGAAGAGTTGATCGCTGGTATAGCTAATTCACCTAACCTTAGACGTTTACTCACTAAGATTGAATCACCGTTTAGTAATAAAGATGTGTTCAAAGTTTACTAAAGCTCTTATGCAGGTTTACTGAGTATTTAACGATAGAGCAACTTCATTTACAGATACGGTAGATTCTTTACATGATTTATTATCAGGTTCAACTGAAATGGTTACTATAAATCTATTCCTAAAGTAACATCTAAAACCTGAGAGGATGAGAAGAGGGCCGCTAGTACAGCTTATCATGGTGCTGGTCTTGCTACTGTGCTTCAAGTGCTGCTACAGGTATGTTAGAATGGAGTAAGAGAAATTTCTTTAAGAATAACTTTATGTTTAGCTCCTCAGATGGGTAAGCAACAAAGAACTAGCCGAAACATTGTTTGGTAATCCATTAGTTAATGGTAGGCAGTGTAGATTCGGTAGTAGATTACAAGAGATTGTATCAAAGTGTAGGTAATGCGAGCTCCTGAAGTTGAGAACTCCTTATAGCACTATAAGGAACTCACAGTGCTACCTTTGCGATCAATTTCTTCTACGTAGAAGGTTCAGAGCTGCTCTATACTTGCATTCCGCCCATGAGCACATCTTTCAGTTAAATGTGCCTGTACCTCTGAAATATAAAGATATTGAGAAGCTTAACTAGTTCACTGGGTTAGAGCATACAATACTCGCGCTGAGACGGATACACTTGATGATTACCACATTATATCTTACCGTTTACTCACCTGATAGATTTCTACAGGATATATGGTACACTGTACCAGTATTCGAGCTTAATTACGGGGTGAAAGCTACCCGAAAAAGGTACTAGCTAATAAATGGGCTAGAAATCTAACCTCAGAATTAAGTGTAGAAAGCTTATAGCTAGTGCTCTTGTTTAATGAGCTCTGAATGTGCTAGAGACACTTTACTTCCCCCCTAGCTTTCGGTCAGTACCTGTGTAGGACAACTAGCACGGGCTAGGCATGATAATCTAACTATACAGTAGTATGACAGGATACACTTGTTGATTCCCCGTATTATTTACCTGTTAGGTACTCACCTGATAGAGTTCTACGAGGATTAGGTGCTGATTCTTACACTGTACCAGATATTCAGAGCTTAATTTAACAAGTTAGTAGGTGATAGTAGCTTTCAACACTTAACACCTGAACTAAGAGGTACTTAGCTAATAAATGGGCTAGAAGTCTAACCTCGAATGTCCTAACGTAGGAGCTTCATGGAAGATTAGAACCTTCCCAAGGAACATCTGGTCAATTTAAGCCGAACGCTACGTGAATCTGGTATAGATAATGCTACTATTAAGAGTATTATGGATAATCCAGCAACTGAAGCTTTAGTCGATTAGTAGAGCAGGTGAGCGTTCGTTAAAGCGTAGGAGCTTGCTAGATTATTCTAAAAGAGTACACAACACCTAGTTGGGGATTATATACTTAAGCTCAATGACACTATCGATAGAGTACCAGTACCACTCGTTTAATGGAGAGATACAATGCTAGGATGTCAGGTAGAGCTGCATTAGCACATCATGGCTATAGTGATTGAAGTAATTTATCTACTACCGATGGATGATGCTAACGATAGTGTTCATGCTGAGTGTAGATGCTAGTACTTGGGGTAGATTCGTAGATGATTCTAGGGTGACTGTCTGTTGGAGATGGTGTGTAGGTGAAATCTTCTGATACGTAAGGGCTGCTGGTAGTACAGTAATGCTATAGTTTCCTGGTAAGACTACGGGTAATATCTATGGTATTACCGATGCAGCATTTAGTATGTACGAATTAGGATTTAGTAGGGTTCTTAAAGGTATGATGAAAGGTGAGTGTGGAAGAACATAGCGGAACTCCTCGTAACAAAGTCTGCATCTCGTTTCCATAATATGAATAGTGCTATTAAGAATGATATGCGAATTTAAACTTATACATAACTTTGCAGAGGATAATACAGAACTAACGCATGTAGCTAATTATGTAAACGTGAGATAGAACTTTGGTAGCCCAGTTCGTACAGTTAATCGTTTGCCACGTATCGTAACATCCAGGGGTTACAATTTTGAGTTGACTCGATTGAGTGTATGATATGTTTATGGATGTCTTTAATAGTAAGACTATGAAATTAACAAATGGGGTTGAGAAGCAACAGGTGAGACTAAGAAGTCACTAGATGCTTTACGTAGATTTCATTTAGTGATAGAACTATTACAAAGTATGCATACACAACACGCTGCTAATCCTAGTGCATTATTTTGAACAGCACGCACAACACAACAGCTAACACAACTTAGAACTAGTAGGGCAACGTGTTCTACAATCACTACTTCAACAAACTAGACTGGGTGAGGTATCTCATTTCGCATCGTTAAATCCTATAGGTAGAGCTCTGGTTTCGTATCTAGGAAGGATGGTTGCTAATAATGAGTAAATCATGGTGTCAATTACCTTTAATGTTAATGGCTTCATATGCTAAAGCTACTCTTGATGGCAGAACTCAAAATTAACTAGCGAGTTAATCATGAATTGTATCTAATATGGGAATGCTAGGTGGTTTAGGAGTTGCATTATCTGTATTCTCTGATCAATCACCTAGGAATGGTTTAGCTATGCTTTCTGCACCATACGCAACTGCACAATGGTTAAAACAAGTAAGCACTGGTAGTACAGATATCCAACAGACAAGTAGGTATTGCCGCTAGTACAGACATTTTTACCTTTACGTGCTGTTATTAATAATCTATCCGATTAAGGAGAAAATACAATGGCCTACTCATGGCAAGCTGAGACTGCTACGGTAGGCCAGCGTACTATTTATTTAATTTAAAATACTTATCTGCTACTGATATAACTGTGTATATAGATGATGTATTAACTCAGAATTATACATGGTACTCGGAGGTCGTATTAATTTGAATACACCACTTAAGGGTGGAGAAACAATTAAACTAATTAGACGAACAGATAGACGAGTGCAGTTTATTAAGTTCGCAGAGGGTACACCGTTTGATAGGTTAAACCTAGACTTACAAGTGCTCAATTCTTGTACCTCGCAAGAGATATCTGAAGGTGTAGGTATATCTGATTTCTATAATGATTTCAGTATGCACAATTACAGAATAACAGACCTCGGTACACCCATCAACGGAGCTGATGCTTCAACGAAAGAGTATACTGATAGGGTTACAGCGGCTGCTATAGGTTCAGGTGATAGAGCTGAGGAAATGGCTGAATTAGCCGATGCTGCTGCTAAGAGAGCAGAGGATGCATTAAAGTTTATTGGCGATATAATGGGTGGTACTATCTTCAATAGTAAACAGTGTTAATGGTCAAGAGGGTATAGTCGTTATTGATGCATCTGATATAAATAGAGAAGATGGTACAAGCTCAGTAAAAGAATCTATGCATACACTAGAGACATTACTAGGAAACAATACTAAAGCTATCTCGAGTATCAGTAAAGACTTAACCGATACTAAGAAGACTATTCCAGTCATCCATATAGTGAGAAACAGCACCCACTACTATAACAGGTAATGAGGGTGAGATATGGATGGTACTTGAGTAATGATTATAGTAGAGAATAATAAACAATTACGTACAGTTAGCAGAATACCTGTAATGTACAAAGGTACTAATCGTGAAGTTAAGCAAGTGTACGTACTACACAATAATACGTACAGATTATATGGGAGAGTTCAGTAACTGAAACTGTTATTATACCAGAGGGTACTACGGTATTCAATGTTAATATGGTTACACTATTCTCAAGAAATAATACGGTAGGCACTTTCACATTAATTAATAATGGTAGAATAGGGTCTACTGATTCCACTTGTACCTAGTTTAATAGTGAAAGACTTTCCTGCTAGCTCTACGGTTATTATTATTAATAACGGTATGATTGTAGGAGCTGGTGGTAGAGGTACAGGTTAAGTTCATACAAAATTAAACGCATGGGTAACTCCAGCCGCTGACGGTGGTACTGCTCTGATATCTTTTATAGAGCTAGTGTATTTAATACAGGTACTATAGGAGGTGGCGGTGGTGGCGGTGGCGGTGTTAGAGCAGAGTTTATTCCTGTTAATGATCAGTACATGGCACCCTGCAGAGGTGGTGGAGCTGGGCTTAACACTAGTGCTGGATGGAGTTCAACACGACCCTCTGCTAGTAGTAATAGTGGTACATTACAATCTGGAGGTTCAGGTGGTAGGGTTGATACTAACTATCAGACTTGGGCACAGGCTGGTTCAGGTGGTACTTTAGGACAGGTGGGTACAATAGGCAGTGTATTCCAAGGTTCATCTGGTGCTATTCTACATCCTTTTGGTGCTGGTGGTTCATCAATTCTAGCAAATAGTACACACTCAACTTACACTGGTACAGGTACACTACTAGGTAATTATACAATTTAGAGGGATATATGGCATACCTCTTATCAGGCTCAAATAGCCACAACAGGACAAACACTAGTAGATGTTAATCTAAGCTACTTAGCTAGAGAAGATATTTACTTAACACTTAATGGTGTACTAGTATCAGTTAACGATGATTATACTTGGAATAGTAGCACACTAATAGAACTGAATACACCTTTGAAAGGTGGTGAAGTTATTAAAGTAACACGGGTAACAGATAAACGTACTCTGTGGATATCCTTTGCAGAGGGTACACCATTTGATAGAAACAATCTTGATGAACAGAATACACAGTTCTTATTCATTGCTCAAGAGATTTCAAGGGTGGTAACATTACTGGGTTCGTTACATCTATTACTATGAACGGTAATCTTATTCTAAAACTTAGTTATCCAGTAGCTAGTACAAATGCTGCTAGTAAAAAGTATGTAGATGATACTGCTGGAGCTGCTATTACTGCTGGTACTAAAGCAGAGAAAGCTGCTAAAGATGCAACAGAGGCTGCTGAGAAAGCTCAAAAAGCACTAGAAGACTTCGAGAATATTAACAATGGTACAGCTACTTACGTTAACACTGTTAATGGTGAGGGTGGTGATGTACTACTTAACGCTGATAATCTATACACTGATGCAGCTAGTAAAGTTAGTATTAATGCTAAGTTAAACTTAATACAATCAAGTATTAAGAACATTACTATAACAGATACAGAACCAACTACTACTGACGGTAAAGTCGGTGATATCTGGTTCATTCACGATTAAGGAATTACTATGAAGATTGGAGCAATAGATAATATACAAGGTGTTGTTATTATAGAATGGACACCTTTGTATTGTACACAGTTGATTATTCCTGATTCATTATTAGAGAATGAAGATCAAGAACAGTTCTTAAGATGGATTAAATTAAACACACCTGATACTAAACACATCCCAGAGTCTTACTATGATTTAGTAGGTAATGAGTATGAGTATTAATGTAAAGACTAGCTCAGTATCAACAGTATAAGCACAGTACTAGCTAAGACTTTAGCAGGTACTGTAACTATTAGTACAGGGTACGCTAAAGTATCTGATACAGAATGGGTACTATTCTACGCACCACAAGCATCTGATTGTTATTACAATAGACACACCTACACTAAATGTTAATTTGTATACATTATGCGGTTCTCCATCTGGTAAAGTTGATGTAATACTAAATAATGTATCTAACATAGGTAGTAGTACATCTGATCATGAAGCATTAAATATTACTGGCTTTCACCCTGATTCAGTTATAACCATGAACAATACAGGTTATATTGTTGGTTCAGGTGGTAGAGGTGGTATGTATCCAGCAGATGGCACTAACGGCGGTACTGTCTATTAATACTAATGTATCTTTAATCATTAACAATACAGGTACTATCGGTGGTGGTGGTGGTGCTGGTACATCTGGCTTTGGTCAGTACGTAGCAGCTAAAGGCTACTGTGCTGGTGGTAATGGTGCTGGTTATGCTGTAGATATTATGGCTTCAGTGCAGGTACTCCAACTATAACTAGTGGGGGTAAGGGTAGTTATGGGCTGTGTATCTGTCCTCTATTACAGGTGGTACAGGTGGCACTAGGTGCTGACGGTGCTAAGGCTACAGGCTATGTTGATGCTGTGGGTGCTACTGGTAAAGGCGGTTTAGCTGTTCTTAAGAAAGCTATACAACTATTACGTATATTAACGCAGGTACAATACTAGGAAAGATAAATGACAAAGAAAGCGGCTAATAGAAGTGCATTGAATGAAGTTCATATGCGCATTGTTGAGGTCGCTAACATGGTTCTGAAAGAAGCTATAGATAATGAAATTCCACCTACAGCTTCAGATATGGCGTGGATTGTTAAATTCCTTAAGGATAATGATATCACTGCTGATATAGATGATAAAGAACTTAATCTATTGAAGGAATCTGTTAGTGAAGAATATAAACTAAGGGTTAAGAAGAATGCGGAGGCATTAAAAGAAGCTAATAAGAATGCGGATGATGATTTATTGGGGGCTATGATACAATGACACTTCCCCTATATTCTTAAGCCGTCTAAAATTACTTATCTGATCAAACTAAACAATGGGCTATTAATCCCAGATCATGATAGGGAAGTTCAGAGAAAGAACTAGCACTCACTACTGCTATATTCAATGACTTCACTAACTTTGCTTATGTGGTATGCGATACCTCGGTTTTAGTATCAGTGACATACAGTTCGATATAGCGCAGTACATGGCTACTTGTTCTAATAAGTCGATGGTACAAGCACAACGGGGGAAGCCAAAAGTACGCTAGCTGCATTATACAGCGTATGGAGTTTAATACAAAATCAACAGCATAAAGTACTAGTTATATCCGCAGGTGAAACACAAGCATCGGATGTAGCAGTACTTATTATACGTATAATTGATAACTGGCATTTACTGTGCTGGTTAAAGGCTGATGCATCTAAAGGTGATCGAACCTCTTATTCTGGTTATGACGTTAATTATCAGCTTTAGGTTGTAGATAAATCACCTGCATATTGCTTGTATTGGTATCACTGCATCATTACAAGGTAAGCGTGCTAGTATGTTATCCTGATGATATTGAATCAAATAAGAATGGTTTAACTCAAACAGAACGTGATAAGATTCTACATATTAGTAAAGACTTCACAGCTATCTGTACTCATGGTAAGATACTTTACTTAGGTACACCACAAACTAAAGGTAGTATTTATAAGACTTTACTAGCTCGTGGTTATGGATGTTGAAAATATGGTGCGGTCGTATTCCCTCTCAGGAGCAAGAAGAGCGTTATGGAGAATACCCTAGCACCATTCATATTAGGTTTAATAGAAAAGGGCTATAAACGCACAGGATTCGGTTTAAATGGCATGTTAGGTGAGAGTACTGACACAGTACGTTATTCTGAAGCAGATCTATGTAGTAAAGAGTTAGATATTGGATTGGAAATGTTCCAGTTACAGTACATGCTAGATACTACCTTATCTGATGCTAATAGAACTAGAATTAAGCTTAATGATATAATTGTATTCGCTGGTGATAATAGTAAGTACTAGGAATACATTCTCATGGTCTAATGACACTCGTCAAAGACTAGCTGAAACTCCAGCATCTATACAAGGTCACTACTTGTACTCTCCATTATTCGTTGGTGAAATTGATGTACCATACACTCAACGTGCTATGATAGTAGACCCATCGGGTTGTGGTGGTGATGAATTATCTTATGCTATTGGTGGTTCAGCTAACTCTTATATTCATCTATTTAGTTTCGGTGGTATCAAGGTGGTGTTAGTACTGAGAATATAGATGAATTACTTGATCTAGCTATTGAGTTTGAAGTATCTGATATACTGATTGAGAAATAATATGGGTCATGGTACGGTTGAGGCACTATTCATTAACCGTATCAGGAAACGTAAGATTATTTGTTAGGTGTAACGGGTATTAATAACTCGACACAGAAAGAGAGACGTATCATTGATACTACTCACCTATAACAAGACGTCATCGATTGATACTCCATACAAGAGCTATTGAAGATGATACTAGAACATGCATGAAGTACCCACTTGATAAAAGATGGCAATACTCAGGCTTACAACAATTAGCGAATATAACTTATGATAGAGGTTGCTTAGTTAAAGATGATAGAGCAGATGCAATTGTATGCTTGTTCAAAAAATTATCAGCATCTATTACACGTAGTGAAGAGGAGGTATCTGACGCATTACAAACTGAAGCACTAAAGGCATTTGCTAAGAATCCTTTAGGTGTACCAACTAAACACTTAGCCCCTGACAACAGATCAATTCGCAGGGATAAACTTAAACAACGTAGTATTAAACAATCAATTAAACGGAGACGTTAATCATGGCTAAAACTCCAAGCAGAAAGCAACAGCAGCAGATTTAATGAGAGCTGCTGAATTAGCATAAATTCGGTAAGTACGCACATGCAAGTACTGCTGGTGGTCATACTCAGGATTCTTTCGCAGCTGAGGTTGATCGCACAGGTAAGTTACTTCTTACTGCACTTACTGCTTGCGGTTACGGAGCATAATATGAAACATACGAGGATGTTATTAGTAATCCTCGTTCTTTTATGTTCAGGATGTTCTGTACTCTCTGGATTAATAGAGAACTGCTTTAACTAATCCAAGTACAGAGCTAACTGCACAAGTAGGTGCTAAGAATTCTAAGCAGCTACTTAATGTAAAGACCAATCCTGATAATAGTACTGAACAAACCAATAAAGTAGATTCAGTTACTAAATCAGATGGTTCTAGTAAAGGGGCGAGTATAAGCTTTGCAAAGGCGAATGTCTCAGGTATAGATACAATTGATACTAGTACAAACAGTACAGTACAAACTAACAGTACAGAACAGGTAAGTACAAACAAGACGGATACCAGGGCATTAGTACAAGCAAAGAATATACAAGCTGATACTATTATCGTGTATCAAGAAGAGAAAGCACCTATGCTGATCGTGTTAGTACTTGCGGTATTCTTAGGGCTTGTTATATCTTGGATACTAATCAGGATTAGCTGGAAGCCAAGTAAATGAGGAATGCGTTATGTTCTGGGAACGAGTATCTTACGAATGAGTTCATACTTAATCATTATCGGTAGTTATTTTAAGGGTATGTCATGGGCTGATGTAGCATCTTTTATCGGTATAGTTGTAGCTGTGTGTACATTATGTATTAATGTGTACTTTCAACATGTGAGAACTAAGCGGTACTTAAAAACACTAGATAACTGGAATGATAAAAACAAGGTAGGTATCCCACTTGATAGGGATAAGTAAGGGGTTATAATGAGTATAAGAGATAGATTATTCGTAGGATTAGGAGGAGCAGCATTAGGCGGTACTCTTAGTACAGCTATAGCTATTAATGAGGGATACAGTGAACCAGCGTATCAAGATAGTGCCGGTGTATGGACTGTATGCTATGGAGACACATCTAATGTTAGAGCAGGATACATCGCAACACCTCAGGAATGTGTAGCAAGACTAGAGAAAAGTATAGAAAGACACAGCGTAGCTGTACTAGTTTACCTGAAGGTATAAGTGATGTTGCTTTATTAGGTGCTATGGATATGACTTATAATGTAGGTGTATCTGGATTTAAGAATAGCTCTGTTAAGCGTGCTCTTATGCGCTTAGATTATGAAGATGCTAGTGCTGCTGTATTCAGATGGAAGTACATTACTATCACAAAGAAAGGTGTAACAACTAAGTACGATTGTAGTAAACAAGGTAATACGGTTTGTGCTGGTTTATGGAAACGTAGACAATGGCAATCTAGAGCAGTTGGTAATAAGTTCAATAATGTTGATGAAGCATTAGGTGCTTTACAGGGATTGTACTACCCAAGCACTAAAGGATACTAAGGAACACAAAGGATAAAACACAAAGGAACCAAGATGATTAATGAATTGTTATGGAATATTAATAGGCACAAACAAGTACAGGGAGTGGCGGGTTCTATAGGCACTTGATTTTTGTTATACTCATGTGTCTGCCTCCCTGAGCTGAATGAATCCCCCACTTCCCCCATGCACTATTCTAAGCCCTTGATATTTAATGTGCCTCCACAGAGCTTCACTGTAGCGTTGTAGCCTGTACTGGTACAAGTATATTACTTTAGCTTAAACATCGCTGTATCACGCTGAGATTAGCCCAGAGAGGGTATTATATTACTATGCTGGTACTATAGGTTACTATGCATCACTATGTATTATTAGTGGAGTATTATAGATTACTATGTATCAACCGTTGATGCTTAGTGTATCAGTATTCAATCACAGTGTATCGCAGTGGATTATTATTATTGTATTAGTGTATCAGTATTGTATCGCAGTATATTACTATTGTATCACAGTGGATTATGGCTGAGCTTAGCTCTGTATTATTCAACACTACTATGTATTACTATGTATTGACAGTACTGTACTATTCCTGTACTATTAGTGTACAGTGTATCACTATGTATTGATCTCTTCGAGATAGATTATTAGTATATTACTATTATTATACTATTCCTTTACTATTTATTATCAGTGGAGTATCAGTATAGTTAGCTTATTACTTAGCTTATCATTCATTATCACTCATTATTATACTAAGTGAGATTAGCTAGATAGCTTGCCTATTTTTGTACTGTACTATATTCTATTTGTACTTAACTATACTGTACTATCACTCACTATTGTTATTCACTATCATTACACTATTATATTACTATTACTGTACTATCATTATATTAGTTCTGTACTATTGCCTCACTATATTATTACTATGTATCAACCGCTGATTACTATACTTATACTGTACTGTACTATATCTATACTATTATTCTTTTATTCTTATTTATTATTCTCTATTATTATTAATTATATATTATTGTATATTACTGTACTATTACTGTACTATTATTGTATTATTACTTTGATTTGACTTCTTCGAAGTTATCGAAACAATCGGCATGATCTCTCATACCTCTCGTTCCTCTCTATATTAGTGTACTATCTGGCTTAAGCTCTGTTACTCTTGATGTGTAGAGGATTAATGGCTAAATACTAAGCTATTGATTGTACTAGTTTATTTATTTACTCAGTTATTTATTTAATCTTTATTTAATCTTTTATTAAATTAGTGTTGACTTATTAATTGAACTGTACTATACTGTTAACCATTGAAGCAGAACACCGCTTTAATCTGTTCTTTAACATTGTTGATTGTACTATTACTAAGTAAACACTAAGTAAGTACTAAGTACCTGAAGTTTTCGGAGTAGGTTTTTATTCAAGCATCGCCGAGGAAATAGAATAGTTTAATAAGGTACGTGCTAAGCAACCTGTGATGGGCTATACTTACCACTTGAATTTACTTAAGTTACAAACGAACTAAAATATTTAATACTGATTAAAGAAATTGATTGACAAGAATTTAGAATGGTGTATAATACAACACATCAAAAGATTAAATGGAGTACAAGACATGACTACAGTACATAGTAAACAACTTCTAGAACTATTTAGAAGTAACTTCGAGATTTACTGTAAGTACAGAAAGCCACAACATGAACTAGCTCGTGCTGAGGGAATTCGATACATTACTAAACCAATCTGCTTAATGAAGTTGTTTAGAGCAGTAAATGCACTGCACTTTGATCTACGTACTCTTAAGCCATCTGATGTACGTCCATTGCTGGTTAAGTTATTAGAGGTATCAGATAACTATGACGCTAGTGTTGTTAAGTACATGTTCGAATACTACTTACATACAATAGCCAAGTTAAATGTAGGAGCAGATAATGCGGATTAGAAAACTAAGTACCAAAGTTACTGTTGTGGATGATTTTGAGTTGTATATATTATTCTTTAATAACGAACCGCTTGCGTACAGTATTGATATAATGTATGTCTCATTAGAGAAATTATATGTTAGAGAGAATTTAACACCACCTGAGAAGCGAGCAGTTAGTCTATTCAAGAAACACTTAATGTTACCTGTACGTATGAAAGCATCCAGAGTGTTAAGTTACGCTGAACTAACAACTTGTGTTAACAAAATTAGACTGTTATCTTAAGTAGTTTTAGTAAAAGAATGTTAATTAGTACTTGACATCATACAACCAACACGCTATACTAACCATATAAATTAATGAGGAACGACAGATGCATAACTTTACAGATTGTATAAACCTAATGTACGGTGTACCGTTCGCTAAGTTTCAGTCACTTATGTCCTGCGTTGGCGACAGATCATTATATATGATAGCGTGTGAGGGTTACTCAGTAACTAAAAATAAGGAACAACTCATTGCTTTCATTAATGAGCGGTACGACCTGAACAGTTTAGAGCAGGGTGACCTGGAAGATTTTGAGGCAGATTTAAAGTACCAGTATAGTACAATCAGGGGGGAAGGGGATGAGCAAGTTATACGTAGATAAGAAAGCGCTTAAAAAACAAGCACGGGTGCTACTAGCACAATCGAAAGTAATAAGCTCATTACCTGAGACTGAAAGGAAAAAACTACGTGCTAAGCGTAGGGAATGGATAGAGGTTATTGAAACCTCTCTATCTCACAAGGATGTACTGAAGAGTTACTCAGCCCGATAAGGGCGTGTTGTACGGTGAAGTTAGACCTTAACAGGTTAGTAATGAATCCTTATACAACAGCATTATAGTGATCTTGCATAAACTTTACAGTGCGAGGGGGTAGATAGACGCATGCCCCAAAGATGCGACGAGGGATTAAACCACAACTTATTGAAGTTGCCCGTTCTGACTCTGTACTCTGAGAAAGGTTTATACCGCTGGTTAGTAACGTTACTCTGTACACGCTGTGAAGCGTCTGAGTAGATACACTAACAAACACTAACGGATTAAAGCAGATTTTTAGTAGTCCTTCTTAATCAAACGGAGGGACTACACTAAAATCTACTTAGTGGGCAGGTTTTATTTAACTTAACAATCCTTAACTTAAATAGGTACGAGTATGAACTACACAGCAAGATTAAACGAATACTTACAACGCAATTTTAACATGGATGTATCAAAAGTAATAAAAATATGGCGAGTGGGTGGAGAAGATCACTCACCTGTATACACAGGTACTGTGCGAGTGCGTGATACATTACTTGTAGCTCGTTGTGTTGGTAGTAAAAAAGAACTCCGCCAAGAATTAAGTAGGCTTGCACTAGTAGAGTTTGGGGTAGAACTTTAATAACAATATATAGTCTAGTTGAATACGTAGCATTCCAAGAAGCCCTAATAAACGATTAAGAGGGTACTTGTACTACAACTGGTTGTATCCTATTAAGACCTTAGTTAATAGGCTATAATCACACTCAGATTGCCTAGAAAGGGCAATCATTCATTTACTTTAACAAGAGATATACTATTATGAATAAAGAAACAATTACAGCTATTATATTTGCGTTATTCTTCGCAACGCTATTTGTACTAGAATGGTTTCATTTAATGGATTGGTTAATCCCTAACTAGTAGTATGGGGTACTCATTAACTTGAGTACCTCTTAATCTCTATGTAAGGAGGTGTATCTTGAAGTAGTTTAATATACTATAAAATATAATATATAATATATAATATAAAGAGTACATAATAAGGTAGCCTTGTAATTTTACAAGGCTATCTATAGTATGTGTTCATACTAACTTTCAATCACACGGAGCATTTAAAATGTCAAACTTCAAACTACTCTCATCTAAGACTTTAATTACTAACTTAAAGAAAGCTGTACAGCTTAAGTTAGATTGTACTATCAGCGCAATATTCCACGGGCTTGTCTGTGGTGATGTGAGTTTCTGTAAGAATTTACGCCGTGTAGATGCGGCGGATTTCGATACTGTTCTACGTGTACTAATCCCTATCAACTGGGATAAAGCGGATGAGGCTTACAAGTTCGCGCCTAAGAAAATTAAATCGGTGTCTCAAGAGGCACTAGGATTTACTGAAGAAGAATTTAAACTGTTCAGAGATAAGTACAGAAACAATGAGGACAGAGAAGAACTAGTCGAAGAGTTCTATACCCGATGCACAGCGTACTATACTAAGTATGAAGAAGCTAAAAAGTCAAAGGACTTAGACGCTGACTTAGGTGAGAAAGCACTAGTACGTTTACTTAGTAGTATTAAGGCCGCCCTAAAGAATGGGGTAGGGGTTAGTGCGTTAGTCTCAAAAATCATTGAGGCTGGTGTAAGCACTGAATCAATTAAGCAAGCAATCTCTCCGTTAAGCGTTAAGCCTGAACTCGACGCTTAATTAACTATTACTAGTACAGGTACACACTATGACTAATTCTACAACGAGCACACTAGTGTGTGTTAAACAACCATTCACACCACAAGCACCACTGTATAGTTTAAGTAGTGGTGACGCCTTCGAGTACGAGAATGGGGTGTATCTTGTTGTAAGCAACGTACCAAGGGACTTTATACCTTGGCACGTAGATTTAAGTACTGGTGAAATTATTAACTTATCACCAGCTACTATAGTAACGGTAGTCACTAATCTAACAATCCACTACACAATCAAGTTTTAACAAATTAGTATTTATGGTGTAGCCTGAACCTGCACCGTAAATACTGGGAGATACTAAAATGCGTATTAAAGTAAGATCAGAGAGTAGTACAGCATCGGCAACGGTACTTTTATTACCCTCTGAAATGCATGCTCAGGTACATATCATAGGGATTAGTGATGTTATAGCCTTTTTTGACTATTCACGGGCTTTAAGTAATGTAAAAGCGCAAGTTGCTACTGCTTTAAATCTTACTGGTGCGACAGGGGGCATATACATGCATTATAACATGTTTATACATACATCCCCTAAAGGCCAAGACTTAATAGTCCCAGATGACGCCCTATCATTTATACGTAGGCATTATGGGACTGGGTTAAAAGTTCAGTTTGAATACTGGGAGGTACTGGGGAATAGGTTTGAGTCAGATGTTCGTACTTCTCAATATATAGTGGAACTTACAGATATTCTAGAATTAGATGCGGAAATAACTGCGCGTTTTACTTTAAATGGGGGACATTAAAATGTTTACGATTATGCCTAATAAACATTTAAGAACTGCTTCAGTAACCCGAGGACGCTTAGCACATGCTATAGCGAACCGTTCTTTAATAGCCCCTGAAATTACCCTTATTAGTAAAGCGGATGATAAGCTGGTTGACTCGATAATTTCTTTACTGGCTGGTAGTGGTGTACATACTAGACTGGGGGTACTAAAAGAGTATTTCCATTTAGATTATTTTAGAAGTCATGGAGTACAAGAAGCACTGTGTATGCTTTCTTTAACGGCGGAAACATTAGTCACTATTAAAAAGATAGCGAGGTATCTACATACATCAGATGATACTGACGCCCTTACAACATCAAACAACATTAAAAGTGCTGTAAAGGCATTAAATAAGCGTCGCTGTGAAACGTATAGCAAACGAAAAATACCAGAAAATATACTTATACTGTTGTGGCTTATACCCGTAGTCCCTAGTCAACTTAAGGATAGACTAATACACAGTGTAGTAGATTATCTATTCAATCGTAATGGTGGGTTTAATACTCTGGAGTTATCCTATATTAGACAAATTGCACATTATGTACTTAGCTCTATTGTGTATAATGAAGTACCTATTCATAATCAAGGGTTTATACTCAATGAAGTACGTACACCTATGCACATACTTAGTGATGATGGGAGTAGTGCTACAGTGGAAATAGACGGGGGTACTTATGTCCTTCCGAGCTATTTAGTAATTGATAAAGCTAGTGCATACTGGGGTATGTACTTGACTGGTATGGTAGGAACTCTTTATTATAAGGAAAAACAAATAAATATCTGCGGCTTCGTTACATTAAGAGACCGTTTAAACTTTAATATACAGAGTACTGCTCTAGGTAAAGCACTTCAGCGAGTAGACATAGGTATTGACGTGATACCCTGTGTACACCATGTACGTAGTGTACTAGCCAACACATTAAAAATTATACCACAGAGTTATAGGTTTGAGATTTTACCAAACGACCTATCATTCACTCGGCAGTACCGAGCTTTTGGTGGTACTGGTTTAAGCTCATGCATGACCCATGACCTAGATGACCTGAATACAAGTGGAGACGATGTAACGAGCCTGTACAGTAGTACTTACTGGGGTTACGGTGACAACGGGTTAGCGTTGGTTGTCGCTTACTTAGGTGATAAACCTGTAGGGCGCGCCTTAATAAACACAGCGAATAAGAAAGTGGCTAGGTGGTACGGGGATACACTAGCTTGTACATGTTTCTGTGGGTCACTAGGTTATACTAGTGATGACTACGCTTTAAATGGTAGTTATATGCCTTTCTTTGGATACAGTTTCAAGGACACTAATACGGATACACGTGCAAAAGTACACTACTGCACGCCGTATGTAGACCCTAATAATGATAGTGCTATACATGGTTGCGTAGAGGTACGTGATGTACTTAATAGACAGTTAATAATTAGGCTTACTACTGACGTAAAGGAATCACAGCTTGATTTAAGGATAGCGGATGGGTTTACATGGGAACATGTACCAACAGAATTAACAGCATGTAGCTTAATGCAGGTATCCATGTACAGGTTACGACAATACATCAAGGACATAACACCTGAATCTGCACCTGATTTTAATATAACTTATACAAGAGGTACTGTATGCAACCTTGGTTAGTTGCGGCGAAGCGTTTAGCTGTTGGTCAATCGAAACGTATTATTTGTTGTGGTACGACCCCAGCCGCGGTCATATACAATAATGTAGACTCTTACAGTATGTACTGTCATCGCTGTAAAGAAGTGGAATTCCATAAGAAGACACATGTACTACTTAATACTAAAACTGTACTAGAGGAAACTAGTAAAGAAAAACCTAAAGATGTTATTGCTTTAGTTGAAGACCCTTATATTGAGTTAAGGGTGGGTGCTTTCTTATTAGGTAAGGGGATGGCATTTGAGTATTTTCCAAAGAGTACTAGAATAGGCTATTCTAAGAAGGTGAATAGAATTATATTTACTGATACAACTGCAGGTGTAGTACTGGGTAGATACTTACCTACTGGGGCAGGGGATAACTCCCCAGCGAAGTGGCTGTTGTATGAACATAGACAACCATTTGCTGTTCTATCCAGCTCAGCACAGATTAGTACTGTGATATTAACGGAGGATTATTTCTCTGCTATTAAAGTATTGTATGCTTTGAAAAAGTCGGGTTTAAATACAGCTCGGTTTATGGTTATAGCTAATCTAGGTACAGGAATTAGTAAAGCCCTAAGGGCATACATGGCTGAGGTAGAACCTGTACGGATTATTTGTATGTTCGATGGAGACAAGGCAGGATATCAAGGAGACGAGGACTGCAAAAAGAAACTGCGATTATTCGCAGATACAATAAGCACTAGTATTGTAGCAGGGAGTGACCCAAAAGATTTAAAGGTTACTACGTTGATTAATAATATTAGTGAAGTATGTAGCGGAGGTTACTAGAATGAGCATTGAAATTGTAAGACAAACAGGACAGAGCGTAAGTACTGCTGTCGCGAAAACAGACGTAGCACATTGTGAATACTTCATATACATCATAACACGTGGATGTGTGTACTTGTATCAATACACGGATACAGGAACGGCGGTGACAGTGGCACTATTTAATGATATATTCGAAGCCCGTAAGGTGTGTGCTTTGATGAATAATTATAGACAATAAGGGGGTGATATGATTGATGCGTTGATATTGAAATCTATGTGTAGTCGTGATGTGTTCAACCGACTGCATGAGAGTATACCCAAAGACATGTTATCGCCAGATACTGTTAGTATGTTATCGTGGATTGAGTTGTACTTTGGCACATACACAGAAAGTACCCAAGTTAATTGGCCTACTTTTAATAGCCTATTAAATATTAGAGGAAGTAACTTAACAAAAGAAGATAAAGTAATTCTTAAGTCTTTAATTAAACAGATACAAGAAGCACCAGACGCCGACGTTGTCGCACAGACCAAGCTATTATCTGAGTTAGCTTTCTCTGGTGAGTTAGCATCTGAACTAACTAAGTATCAAGGTGGGAAAGAAATAGATATTATATCAGCAACAAAGGAACTTCAGAAAAAGTACGGTGGTTTAGTCGTCGCCAATAATGAGTTGTTTTCATGGGAGGATGGTAGCGTCGATGATACACTAGCAGCTAATGCTGAGAGTGCAGGATTAATCTTAAGGGATATTGGACTAGAGGGTAAAGTTAGGGGATTAGTAGGAGGTGATACAGTAGGTATAGCCGCACCTGTAGATGCTGGTAAGACTTCTTTACTAGCGGCAATAGCTGTGGACTTCGCAAGGCAGATGAGTGATAATCCTGAGAAGTACGGGGATAGGCATATTCATTGGCTAGTGAATGAGTCTCTAGCTGTACGGGCTAAGTCTAGGGTGTACCAAGCTGCTACCCATTTAACAGTAGCAGAAATAGTGAACCAGCATAGTAAAGGCCAATTCCTGTCTAAATACTTAGATAGGGTAGGTAGTGCCTCTAGGATACGATTAAAGAATGCCCACTCATTAACTATGTCTCAGATAGAAACTTTAGTAGAGGGTACAAGACCAGCAGTACTTATTGTTGATATGGTGGCTAATATTAGAGGTGGTTCATATGATACAGAGCATCAAAATCTTGAAGCTAAGTGGCAGTTCTTAAGGGAAATAGGGTGTGAGTATGATTGTATTATCTTTGGTACAATGCAGTTTAGTGCAGAGGGGTATAACATTTTGTATCCACCTCTAACAGCACTCAAACAATCTAAAGTAGGGGTACAGGGTGCGCTTGATTTGGCCTTATTTATGGGTAGGTTTGATCAACAGGAACACCCAGACCTCGAACAGTTACGGGGTATCAGCACACCTAAAAATAAACTGGCTGTCTCTGGAAAGGGTAGCCTTAATCAATTCGAGGTAAACTTCGACGGTGCACGCTGTCATTTCGATTTAGGTTCATACAGTTCACCAGCTAAAGGAGCAAGATAGTATGTTTATTGAACGACTTATATATGTAGTAACAATTATTTTATTGTGTGTTCTCGCAGTTCTAAACAATGCGAAGATTAATAGACTTGAATCTTCAGATCATGTGCTAAGCCAGATTAATCCACTGGCAGGATGTGAGAGTGTAGGGGCTGCTTATGCTAGTACTGTTGATGTACGCGAACCTAGGGCTGAACCCACAAAAGGGTACTGGGTTAGGTATCAATGCTTAGGCGGTATAACTGTGTACACAGCACCTTAAAGAGGAACACACGCATGTATAATACTAGTCAGAAAGGTACGTACTTAGTTATTATTGTATTAGCACTAGTGCTTGTATTTATTATTAATGTACCGCAACCTGTTATAAGACTAATAGACAAGGACTGTATTAAGACTACTAGTGTAGAAGCAACAGTAGTGTATGGTGACAATGCACCTACTAATACTGTGTTAGTAGCTTACACATGTAAAGATAGATCATTGATATACATACCCCAAGAGGTAAAATAAAATGTCTAGCTCAATTATGTTTATTGACTTAGAAACACAGAACCATGAATACTACGGAAGTAAAGCATCGCCGTACTGTCCTGATAATTTTATAGTTCTATCAGGTTGGAGAGTTGATAGAACGAAGGATGATGGTACAATCGATATAGATGGAACATACCGTGTTCGGTATGAGACACGTGAGATTTTTGAATCTCACCCTGTAGAAGACTGGTTACCTATACCAGACGACTGTTGGTTAATAGTTGCGCATAACTCCGCGTATGAGATCAGTTGGTTTTTACAGTTCGCTAGAACACACTTTGAGAAATTTATTAAACGTGGTGGTAGAGTGTACTGTACTATGCATGGTGAGTACATAGTAACTAACCAACAGAGTACTTATGCCTCATTGAATGAGACTGCCGTTAAATACGGTGGAACACATAAAGTAGATGGAGTAAAACTACTGTGGGATTCAGGGGTACTTACAGCAGATATCGACCCCGTATTATTGGATGAATACTTAATAGGTGAATCTGGTGATATAGCTAACACTGCTATTGTATTTTATGGGCAGATGGCGGAATTAGAGGCACAGAATAAGTTAGACCTTATATGGGAACGTATGGATTACGTGTTAGCATTCGCGTACTGTGAATGGTTCGGTATGTACGTGGATATGCCTGTAGCTATGCGTAACTTAAAATCTCAAGAGGCTAAGATTGAGGAATTAAAAGCTGGGTTAGAACAGTACTTTCCAGAAATGCCTAATGACTTTACCTTTAACTTTGATAGTAAACATCATAAATCAGCATGGGTTTATGGTGGTACAATTAAATACAGGGGACAGGTTTCCTATGACCCTAAGAAGTACGTAAAAGTAGATGCGTACAAAAATAAACTAACTAATGAGTTAATTCCTGTGCAGGAGTTTAATGACTTAAATTTAGATATTAATACAGTTGAAATGTATCAACGGGGAAAGAACACAGGCTCACCTAAGATACACAAGATGGAGACGGATGAAGAAGCAACAAAGTATGGGGATAAATATTTTAAGTTCAAGGGGCATGTTGATATTGAAACATTGCCTAGTGAGTTAAAATCGTACTACTCTGCTAGAGGTAAATTCAGAACATCTACATTATTACCTGATGGCACACCTGTGTACAGTACAGGTGGTGACGCAATGCAAGCTCTAGTAGTACATACTAATCTAGCATTCGTAAAGAATTTATTAACACTGTCTGCATTAGAGAAAGATACAGGTACATACTACCTCAGACAGAAGTATGATGAGGATGGAAACGTTACTAAATCAACAGGTATGTTACAGTACGTACAGCCTGTATCTGCCGATGGTTCTGGTATTATACATCATAGGCTGAATACGTGTAATACTGTAACAGGGAGACCGAGTTCATCTAATCCGAACTTACAAAATTTACCAAGAGGCGGTGATAATGCTGTATTTGAATCATTAGTTAAGACGGTATTTACATCGCGGTATGGTGAACAGGGTAAGATCATTGAGGTAGACTACTCTGCTGTTGAGGTTGTTATGTCCTGCGTTATTACAGGGGATACTAAACTACTTGCGTTGTTACAAGCTGGTACTGATATGCACTGTTATCGTTTAGCATTCAGAGTTCTTAAGCTATGTGAGTTATTAGCTATTAACAATCCCAGTGCAGAACAGAAACAAAGTATCGCTGAATATCCTAGTGGGTACTTAGCACTTATTAATACTATGACAGAGGCAGATAAAGCCAATATAGATACAATCTATAAAGTAGTTCTAGATGTGTGTCATAATAGTGATAGCCCTGTGCACCCGTTCTGGAAGTCAGAGAGATCATTAATTAAACCACCGTCATTTGCAGCGCAGTATGGTGCTACGGCTGGAGGTATTTCGTACAATACAGGTTTACCACTTAAGTACTGTGAGGAATTCCTAGCGAATGAAGCAGCTATGTTTCCTACAACACATGCATTTAAAGATACAGTGTATGAGTTTGTGAATAGTACATCTACTGAGGCTGGCTCATTACATCGTGAACAAGATGATGCTGGGCGTTGGAGAATATACCGTACAGGTTATTACATAGCGCCATCGGGTATGCGTTATCAGTTCAGGCAGCAATCTCAATGGAATAATCAAAGTAAGTCTTATGTTATGGACTTTAAGAAAACGGAACTAGCGAACTACTGGTGTCAAGGTGAAGCATTCTTATTAATGGCAGTAGCTTTTGGTATGTTAGTAAGATATTTCATAGATAATAACTGGTACGATAATCAAGTATGTTTAGTTACTAACGTACATGATGCAGCTTACTTAGATGCAGCTAATGAGAAGATAGCAGTACAAGCGGCTAAAGATACTAAGTACATTCTGGAACATGCCAGAGATAGACTCTTAGAGTTATGGCCTGATTATGGGATATTATCACAAGTACAATTTCCTGCTGCTGCTGAGTTTGGTAGTAGCATGGCGGAGAAAATTCATGTTAACTGAAATTAAGAAGTATCGCAGTTGGGAATTAACAAGTGAGGGTTCATGAGTATTCAATTACGCTGTCCAAGCTGTAACAAGTTATTATTACGGCAGTTAAAATCAGTTCGCACACCTAATATGAATGTGTACGAAATAAAATGCCCACGCTGTAAAGCTAAGCACTACTTAAATAGTTTAAAAGAGGTAAGAGAAGATGTACTCGACGCACATAAAGTTTAATAGGCAGACGTCTAAAATGAGTGTTTGTTTAGTGGGGAGTAAAGGGGAGATACTAGCGGAATCGGGTTGTATAGATGGTTTAACGCATAATGATATAACGCTGGTTCACCGTGCTACAGTTAATCGTATGATACATGATGCCTCTACAGGTGAGATACAGATTAATCTGCAAGATTACTACGATATACTCAGCCCTCTAGATTTCCGTGAGGTGTTTGAGTCTGATTCAGATGCATCTACAGGTCCGATTAATTCGTCTACGCTATTGGATATAGCAGCAGGACAAACGTTTGCACATCTTGCTTTATTCAACGCTGTGTATCGGTCTAAGATAAATGGTGATCATAAACCACTACGGGAGGCAATCGATAAGTATGGGCTTAATTAGAAGTAAGTTTACTACTAGTGAGATAGAACAAGCAGTAGAAGATGCTGATTACAATATAACAGCAGCAGCAAAGCTGTTAAGTAAGCAGAAAGGTATTAAAGTAAGCCGACAACTATTAAGCTACTGGCTATCTAATATAGATAATACAGACCTGCATGATACTGTAGATAACGCTAAACAGTTAGTACAGATACGTAATCTAACAGTGCAGAACAATGAACTTAGGAGGAACAACAGACGCCTTACAGATAGTTTAATTACTCAATTGGATTACACTGAAGCTATGCAAGGTGTAACTATTAATGTAGTACCGCCTGAACCTGCACTTGAATTTAATACGTTACACACAAAACCTAGAGTAGTGCTAGAGGTATTATTCTCTGATCTACAAATAGGTAAACTATCAGATAACTACAACTCTGTAATAGCTAACCAGCGTGTAACTGACTTCACTGCACAAGTTCAACAGTACTATCATAGCATGAGTAAACACTATGATATCATGAGTATTACTATTGCTCTACTTGGTGATATTATTGAATCTGATAAGAAGCATAAGGATTCTGCAAGAGCATGTGATATAGGTACAGCTCAACAGATGCAGCTTGCTACTGAAGCAATAGCTAATATGCTATTAATTATTGGTAGGCTTGCACCGACAACAGCGGTATGTATTACAGGTAATCATGATCATGATGGTCATGGTATTTCTCCGTACATGTCAGGACAAGAACATCTGTCTTGGAGTATGTACAATGCTATTAAATTAATTTGTAACTCAAGTGGCATTTGTATTAATTTTATTATACCTAGAGGTTGCTTTTATGTACATCAAATTATGCGTAGTACTGTACTGTATGAGCATGGTGTAGGTATCTCGTGTACTGAATCAAGTATGACTGCACGAGCTAATCAAAGAGGTCATCAAGTAAACAAATTAATTCACTTATTTAGAATGGGAGATAAACATAATATATGTCGTCTTAACAATGATAAATGGGTGGTGAACGGTGCTTTCTTTGGGGGAGATAGTATAGGGTCTGAGTATTCATCTGCCCTTGGTTATCACTCTCAACCAGCACAGATTATGTTCTTACATGGGGATAAGAGTATTAACCCTATTGTAGAATCAAAGGTAATCTATTTCGATGATTAGGTATATATGCACTTGTATTGTAGCTGGTGTACTAGCTGTAATCGTGTGCTTAATGGCTGTACTATTCTCAGTGTCGGCACTTACTGCTGAGAACGTAACTAAATGTAAACCGTACCCAACTAAACATAGTGGGACATGTAAATTAATTAATGAGGTAACAAAATGAGTTTAGATAAACTTAAAGCACTAGCAGCGAAAGCACAAGAAACCCAAGTAGTGGATATGTTAGAAACTTCAAAGGGGGGTGTTAGTGTAGTACTTGAAGAGGGTGTATACAACGCTCGTTTCACGGATTATATTGAGGTAGGTAAGTTAATGCGTCTGTTCAACGGTGCGCCTAACGGTAAACCACCTGCCCTTAGTGCACGTTTCGGCTTTGAAGTGTATGGTGCTAACGGGGATGTAGCACATATACTTACGCAACCTATGTTAATTGCCTCTAATAGTGAGAAGTCTAAGAGTAAGTGTATGTTCGATAGAATGAGAGTATGCTATCCTGATATTACTCACTTAGGCTTTGCGTTAGGTCGTTTATTTAAATTAGAGATTGAAGTTGCTGAGGGCAAGAACGGGAAGAAGTACAATAATGTAAACTTCGGTAGTATTGCTAAGTTTGCTAAGTTTAACCCAGATGATGGGCAGCCATTCATTATTCCAGAGCTAGACGAATCAAGAGTGCGTGCGTTCTTTTGGGATCACCCTACACTTGAAACATGGAACTCATTATTTATTGATGGTACACGTGATGATGGTAAATCAAAGAACTTCTTACAAAATGAAATCTTAAGCAAGGCTGTTGACTTTGAGGCGTCACCATTATTTAACCTATTAGAAGGTGCTGGTATGCCTATGGATATTATACCCATTGATGATGATAGCGAGGATACAGCTGGTGAAGATGAAGCACCAGCAGCCAAAGCACCAAAAGCACCAAGTGCTGTTAAAGCACCTAAAGCCGCTAAAGCCCCACCAGCACCTAAACCAACCAAAAAGGCTAAAGCACCGCCTGTAGAGGAAGATGCTGACGAGGAACAAGAAGCTGAGTAATTAACCATTAACAGCCCCGTTAAGGGGCTTCTAGGAGAGTATTTATGTCATTACAGAACGCAACAATAGTGTTGTACAATACAGTAGTAACACTGCCTTATGATTATACTCAGATCAGTTTAGCACGTGCATCGTGTGCTGATGTATTAAAGGGTATAGGCGCGCCTGTGCAAGATATTGCATTAGACAGAGTAAAGCACCAACCTCAGATAGATGAAGTATTAGCTGATCTTAATTCAGACCCTCATGCTGCATTAAGAATCTTTGGTAACTTAGCAGTGGTAGCTAGCGCAGTGTGCTTTCAAGTGAACGCATTATTGAATCAGCTAGAGGAAGCCAGTATACCTGATACCGCAGGTGCTGTAATTGCTCTACTAAATGTATTAGATATATTGGAGATATATCATGAAACTAGAACATCTAAGGCAGCTACAACAGAAGTTAAGCCCACAGTTCACCCCACCAGTGAAGTCAAATAAGACTTTACTTCTAGATGGAGATTTCTACGTATACAAAGCAGCCTGTACTGTTAAAACACTGAAGACCGCTATCACTCGATTCTACACAGAGGTGTTAACGCAGTTGTTTTATACAGGTGCAGATAATGCTGTTGTGTATATCACACCTGATCACTGTGCTAAGTGTAATAGGTACTTGTATCCCACAGTTAAGGTGTACCAAGCAAACAGACCTCATAGAGACATACCACTTAAGACAGCACTAAAAAGCCACTTAATGGAAAATGCTTATGAGTATGCTGATCAGAATATTGTTATTGAATACTCTAATTGGTATGAGGCTGATGATCTTATAATCAAAGCAGCGTATCAGTACAATGAACGGGGTATAGTATCGTCTGGAGATAAGGACTTGTACCTTACTCCGTACCCGTACTTCAACAATAAGCTTGGTAGGGTAGAGGTAATTGATACACCTTATGGCTATTTAGAGTTAGATAGAACTAGGAACTCACCTTGTATTGGTAGAGGTTGGGCGTTCTTCTTTGCTCAGTTGCTTATGGGGGATACAGCAGATAACGTTAAGGGTATTGAGTACATAGCAGGAAAATCTTGTGGTGCTGTTACGGCTTATAAATTATTAAAAGATGCTAGAACAGCTACAGAGGCATTGGATATAGTACTACCACTGTATGCTGAGGAGAATCAGAATATACTAGCAGAAGCTGAAATGTTATGGTTACGTCGACATGACGAAGATTCAGCTTATACATTTATAATGGAGCACCTAGCCCCTACTTCAATATATGGGGGTTGGTTAGAAGCTCTAAATGATTTTAACAGGCAGATTGTACAGGAGAAACTGAATGAAGATTCGTAATAGTATTAGTATTACTGTAACAGAAGAGCATACCTCTGTGTTTGTTGTAGATGCAGACCGTGAATTATCACACATGGAAATGAGAGAATTACTTACTACCTCTGAGGATTCTCCAACAGAAACAGATATTACGGTATGCAATATCAACTATTCAAAGGTATCTTATGAAACAATTACGAAGGATAACTAAACAACAAGTGCGTCAGGTAGTTACTACCCTAGCACTAAAGCAAGGTGGTATCTGTCCGTTATGCGGTACTGAATTAGATACTCATATTAAGGGGGATGTGGTATTAGATCATGATCATGATACAGGACGTATACGTGGTGCTTTGCATCGGTCTTGTAATTCAGGTGAGGGTAAAGTAGCTAATGCTGCTGGACGTTGGATTGCTGGAAAGATGGATTATACATTGATTATACCAGTACTAGAACGACTGGTTGAGTACCTTAAAACTGAACCAACAGATATGCTGTACTACACGCATAAAACGTTAGATGAACGGAACGCAGTACGGGCAGCTAAAGAACGTGAGCGTAGAGCTCGAAAGAAAGCTTTACGCGAGTCTAAATTAAAGAGGGTAGAGTAATGCCAGATAAAGAAATTGGCCTTAAATACGATAGCGATAAGCCTAGAATGGACTTAGTATTTGATGGTTGTCCTAATGCTTTATTAGAGGTAGCTAAAGTATTAACGTTTGGTGCTAAGAAGTACGGAGATAATAATTGGTTACAAGTAGACAATGGAGCGAAGCGATACAAGGCTGCACTACTGCGTCACATGCTAGCCGATTCTAGTGGTACTATTTATGATGATGAAACACATTTATACCACTACGCACATGTAGCGTGTAATGCATTGTTCTTGTTAGAGTTGAAATTGCAGGAAGAGATAGCCCACCAAAATGAAGTACTAGATACATTTTATACGGAGTGAGATATAAACCATGAGTAGCATGACTAAACAGCAACGTACTCAACAAGCTAAGGCTTTAGATATCGGAGAAATAACTTATGAAAGGGTATAATGGTTTCAGAAGCTGGAATGCTTGGATTGTCGCATTATGGTTAACTAATATTCGAGAGAATCATGAGCTAGCATTAGAAGCAGTTAGAACGTGTACTACATTAGGTAAAGCAGTAACTGTAGTTATGCGCCGTTTACCAGCTAAAACACCTGATGGAGCACCCTACACTCGTATGTCTGCGAAAGGCTGTAGAAAGCCTTTGTGGGAAGAAGAGCGACAAAATACTTAATATTAAATAAGGTGATTGTAATGAGCTTAGAACGGCAACTAGAAATAGAAAGTAAATACATAAAGTTAGGTGAAGATCGTGGTGCTCAAAACCTAGTACGTTCTCTAAGTCGCGATATCACAGGTGCACCACAGCTTCAACGTATTATTGTATCGGCATTAGATATTGTATCACAATCAATAGATACAATGAAATCTAATGCTGTACGTAGTAAGTACAAGTCTAAGTTACAAGCAGTCCCTACTAGTGTATTGGCATCTTTAACAACTATCATAACTTTACGTTATGTATGTTTAAAGGATAAACCCCATCTGAATGGTTTATTGATGGAGTTAGGTACTGCTGTATTCTCAGAGATTATTCACACTGAAGCAAGTGCAATAGCACCAGCATATACACGTAAGATAGACGAGAGTATTCAATCTAACAACACTACAAATACCTTGCACATTCTGAGGACTTATAAAGCAGCTCTAGTTAATCTAGATGCAGATAGAGAGAATTGGAAAGCTAGGGAGTACGTAGGTGTTGGTAGATTATTACTAGAATCATTCTATGAAACTGGTCTAATTAGTATTGAGCGTGAACATAAACGTAGTTTATACAGTGTGTTACCGTCAGATACATTACTTGAAATTATGGAGGATGTTAAGGCTAGAGTAATACCTCAAGTAATACTACCACCTATGATAGTAAAACCTATTGAACATACTAATGCTTTTGATGGAGGATACTTAACACCTAACTGGGCTAGACCTACGTATGTTAATAGAAACATTAAACGGAGTGAAACTCGACGTATCGCGAAGACCTTAGAGAATGCTCCAGAAATTCTACAAGCTATGAATAAAGCACAGTCTGTAGGGTATAAGATTAATCCTAAAGTTCTTGATTACTTAGAGAAGGCATTAAGTATAGGGGTTACTGTAGGTATTCCTAAGATGTTCCCTAGTACTAAACCAGATGCCTTTGTATTTCCTAGTAATATTACTGAGAAAGATCAAGAGGCATTCTATCAGTGGAAATCTGTAATGAGGTGTTGGTATGGTGCAGAGAAAGAACGGGTACAAAGTGTAGCAAGCTTCAGAACATCTTTAGATATGGCTAGGAAGTTTAAAGATGAAAAAGCCCTGTACTTTCCCATGTATCCTGATTGGCGGTATCGTTTGTACTTTCAAGGTTCATTGAACCCTCAAGGCAGTGATGTAACTAAAGCACTGCTTATGTTTGCTGAATCTGCACCTCTTGGAGAGCGTGGTTTGTATTGGTTAAAAGTACATGTAGCTAACTGTTATGGTTATGATGCAGTGCTCTTTGATAAACGTGTACAGTGGGTAGATGAAAACTTAGATGTTATACGCGGTATGTTATCAGATGGAGCACTTGATAGTGAGGCATTTAAGAGTGCTGATTCTCCCTGGTGTTTCTTAGCTGGTTGTATTGATTTAATTGCTGCAATTGATAGTGATGATCATACTAAGTATCAATCTAGTATTGCTGTGTGTATGGATGCTACAAACTCAGGTGCACAACATTTTAGTGCATTACTTAGAGAGCGAGTAGGTGGTCAGTTAACTAACTTAGAATGGTTAGGTAGCGAACAGAAAGCTGACTTGTACATGGAAGTTAAAACTAGAACAGATTCATTATTAAAAGCAGTTACACCAGATCATGCGGATTATAAGATAGCTCAGTACTGGTTAGAATTTGATGTGTTTAGGAACATGCTAAAACGCCCAGTAATGACATATTTCTATAGTGCTACTCCTCAATCATGTTCTACGTACCTATTAGCATCTGCCTTAGAAATGGATGCACAGGGTACAGAGGAACACTCATTAGCTCGCTTATGTGATGTACTAACTAAGTATGTACGTAAGGCTATCGGTAATGCTATGCAGGGTGCTGTAGATGCTATGCATTATTTACAACAATTAGTATCGGTATCTAAACATAAACCTATTGAGTTCAGAACACCTGTAGGCGGTATAGTTGCTAATAACTATCCTACTATTGATGAAGTTAGAGTACATATGTACAGTCTTAATATTAATCTAATAACTGTGTATGATAAGGATTATGATAAACCTAACTTAACTAAGATGAAGTCAGCTATTGCACCTAACTTTATTCATAGTATGGATGCAGCTCATTTAGTTAGAGTTATTAATACATTTAATCATGACATACTACCTACACATGATAGTATGGGTACTCATGCAGCTTATCTAGATGAGTTACATAAATGTATTAGAGAAGAGCTAGTACACTTGTACGAAGGACATGATTACTTACGTGAGTTAAAAGATGATTTATTAAATAAGGGATATCCAGTAGATGAAATAGAAGTACCTAAATTAGGTGATTTAGATATCAGAAATGTACTAGATTCACCTTTTTGTTTTTGTTAATAAAATCAATAGTTTGTATTTTCAATTCCAGATAGTACACTAATATGAGAGAATACAATAGGGGGATTATAAACATTATATAATCAATCTATAATACATATTAGTATACTATAATATAATACAATACTATACAGTATATTATAATGAGGTATATACAGTATGAGATATATAGTAATAACACCTAAAGCACTACCAATATTTATAGATTATTTCCATAAGTATGGTCACGGCTTAGATAATGGTCTATCCTTAGAGGAACACAAACAACGCATTATAAACACTACTCAGGGATTAGAAGGTATCGCTATTATTGATGATACTAGTGAAATCTTAGGAGCTTGTGCGATACTCCCTGAACCTATTCTAGATGCCCACTTTACAGGTGCAGTACTACATTGTGCTTACATTGGTGGTAAGTTAGGATTCAGAGGTGCAAGGGAATTACACAGAGCTATGCGAGAACAGTGTAAGTTACGTGGGGCAACTATGTATGCTCTACCTAGTAAACATTCTAAATTTAAATACATGATTACATTCTACGAGGTTAAATAATATGGGTGGATTATTTGGAGGTGGTAGTTCAGCGGCTGCTGCAAGCTCAGCTAAGAAACAAGCTGATTTACAACGTATGCAGTACGAAGCAGAACAGCGACGCATTCAGAATGAGAATGCACTTAAGTCACAACAAGAGTTAGAGAATACACCTGTTATTGAAGTAGGTGGTACTGCTCAAACTAGTGATGAATCATTCTCTGCCGCACAGAAAGCTAAACGTAAACAGGCGACGACGACGTCAGTGCTTGGCCTATAGGAGGTAGTTCATGGAGACTGCCAAGGCATTATATGAACGGTTTAAGGATACGGTAACGCTTGAGGCTTCTAAACACTTTTGTAAGTGGACAGTAGCATCTTTGTTTCCTGATGCATTCTTAACAGATGACGTACAGCAGCAAACTAGGAATAGGGTACAGAGAGACTATCAATCTTTTGGTGCTATACTACTTAACAATTTAGCAGCTAAGGTTACTCAAGTTTTATTCCCAGCGGATAAGCCTTTCTTCGTGCTAAGTCCTACTAAATCTAATTTAAAAGTAGCACAGAGTATGAATATTGGTGAAGATGAATACGCGTCTCGTTTATCAGCACTAGAGTTAGCAGCATGTCAGCGATTGTTCTTGAATGGTGGGTACAATTCACTTACTCAGGCAATCAAGTTATTAGCCGCTACAGGTAATGCATTACTGTATCGTGATACGACAACTAATAAGTTTCATACGTATTCATTACATAATTATGTAGTACGTAGAGACGGTTCAGGGAATGTTCTATGTATTGTAGTCCGTGAGGATATAGCAATCATAACACTACCACCCGAACTTAGAATTGAGTTAAGTAATAAGATAACAGGTAAGCAAGAGTATGATACTGTCTCTTTATACACAAAGATTGAGAGACAACAATCCTCTTACATTAGAGTTAAGGAATCTGATACATCCTCAGAGGAGACTGAAGAAGTACAAGTAGTAAACTACAAAATAACACAGGAAGTTGAGGGACAACAAGTAGGAGCAACTAATACTTATCCACAACACTTGTGTCCGTACATTCCACTAACATGGAACTTGATCACAGGTGAGCATTATGGCAGAGGTTTAGTTGAAGACTTCTCAGCAGACTTTGCACGTTACTCAGAGCTATCTGAATCATGTGTAGATTATGAAGCTGAAATGCTTAGATTAATCTATACAGTAGACCCTAGTTTAAATACTAGTATCTCTGATTTAGAAGAAGCGCCTACAGGTCTTTATATGAGTGCAGTACATACTGCTGGTAAAGATGCTATTATAGCACATGAAAGTGGAGAATACAATAAGATTATAGCTGCTACAAACGTAGCTGCTGGTATCGAAGCTAGATTAAGTAAGGCATTCATGTACACAGGCAATGTACGTGATGCAGAACGTGTTACGGCTGAGGAGATTAAAACACAGATTAGGGAGGCTGACTACTCTTTAGGTGGCGTATACAGCGCATTAGCTGATTCAGTACATCTACCACTAGCGCACATCTTGCTAGCTGAGCAAGACGCTGACCTAAAACAATTACTACTTGAGGAACAGTTTAACCTAGATGTTAGTGTAGGACTGGCCTCGTTAACACGTGAAGCTAAGATATCACAGCTACAGTACATAGCTAATGCTGTACAAGTAATTATACCAGCGTTTCAACCGTTCCCACGTATTAATGCGGAAGCGGTGCTGAATGTATTATTTGAGGGTATGGGCTTTCCTATTGATACTGTATCATTTACTGATGAACAGTTACAACAGCAACAGGAAGCACAAGACCAAGCAATGCAAGAAAGTAATGCTACTATGCAGCAACAAAATCAACAAGCTACTCTAGGGGATGCTAAACTAGCGGAACTTAGTAGTGATCAACTAGGACGGACTGGATAATGCCTTATACTGAAAACCAAACAATAGAACAACTTGTAAACCAACAAGCAGCGGATGCACCTGCAACGGAGACACAACCTGAACCGCCTAAAGGCGTGCCACCTGCGTCAGGTCAGGTGTTTAGTAATAAAGAAACCGTGAAGTCTGAAGCTGCACCTCAAAATGAACCTAAGAAAGAAAATACAGAACCTACAGAGGGGGTAATTGAAAAGACTGGTAACGCTCTAGTCGACGAAGGTATTGCTTTATTAACTAAGACAGACAACTTAACTCAAGCTGATATTGTACGTGCTATTGGTACTGCTTGTGAAAGACAAGATGCTTCTTTAATTGATAGTGCATTTATTGCTGAACGCTTTGGTGATAAAGCTGGTTATGTTACGGCTATCGCTCAACAATACTTAAATGATAGTATTGATAAAGTTACTAAGACTAACAACAGCATCTTTGAATTAGCTGGTGGTGAAGAACAGTGGTCTAATGTACGTGATATTTTTCTACGCAATGCACCTGATGATCTAAAGAAAGCTGCTAAAGCTCTCGCTAGTGTATCAGACGAATTAACTGCTGCTAAGCTAATGTTAAATTATGCTCAGTCAACAGGTCAGAATCAAACAAATACCCCTATCCTAAAGGGTAATTCCGCTACTTCGGTAGCACCTTTATCGGCTTTAGAGTTTAAACAGGAAGTATTCAAATTACAAACACAAGCTGGCAATGCTAGTTTAGGTAATGCTGAATATAAAGTTAAAATGGGCGCACTGGAGAACAGGCGCAGAGCTGGTATTCAATTAAAACTTTAATACAAGGAAAACATATATATGCCTGATACTCTTTATAAAGATGCGTTAACTAGAACACATTGGGCTGGTTCTCTAGCGGATATCGATATTCATATTGAAGCCGTTACTGGATTAGTCGATGGTCGTTTCCAACAAACCGCTATCTTTTTAAACTACACTACTGAACGTAATGTTACTGATGGTACTCAAACACTCCGTATTGACCGTATGCGTTCTGGTAAAGTTCGTGGTCGTCGTTCTGGACAAGCACTCATTCCTGAGCGTACAGTGAATGATAAGATGGTAATCGTTGTGGATACTGTACTTTATGTACGTACACCTATGGATTATCAAGATATCTGGACTTCACCTGATCGTAAGAGCGAGATCGGTAGAGACAATGGTTCTGAGTTCGCTGAACTATACGACAATGCACATATCATTCAAGCAATCAAAGCGCGTAATTGGCAAGCACCTGAGCACTTAAAACCAGCATTCAAAGATGGTATTGAAGTGACAGCTGTACTAAATGCTAATCCATCAACTCAAGAAGATTATGAAGCTAATGCTATTATAATCCATAATGCTCATAAGGCATGTGTTGGTGAGTTGATTAAACGGCGTGTTCCACTTAGTGATATGAGCACGTTCTTACACACTGACTTATACGCTCAGTTAATTGAACATCCTAAGCTAATGAACTTAGACTGGGGTAATACTAACGCTGATGGTTATAAACAACGCCGTGTTACAATCATGAACGGCCTACCTATCATCGAGTTCTTAGATTTCCCAACACAAGAAGATGTTGATAGTACTGAAGAACACCCATTGGGTTCTGGTTATAACGTGACTGCTGGTGATCTTAAGTGTAAGATGGTAACTCTTAGTAAGAGCTTATCTCTTATCACTGCTAAGGTGAAAGACACAGTTACTCGTTTCTGGGATTCAGAGGTTGAGTTGAGTATGATTCTCGATATGTACTGCATGTACAATATTGGTGTTCGTCGTCCTGATTCTATCGCAGTAGTTAGCTTCGACGAAGTTTAATTAGTGGGGGTGTAATGCCCCTGCTTTACCAATCTAATAAATTAATAGGATACAATATGATTATTAAACGATTCACAGCAGAACATTTACAAGCTGCACGTAAGCAACGAGCTGAAGCTAATGCAACCGCTGCGGAGGCATTGCTGGCGGTTATTAAGGGTATGCAAGGTATGCAGGGTGTACCAGTTGTCCCTGAAGCTAAACCAGAGCCAACACCTGATACAGATGAATTACTTGCTCTACAGGCTGCTAAAGAAGCAGTAGAAGAGGCAGTTGGAGAAGTAGAAGTTCAGAAAGTTCCAGAAGTAGTTCCAGAAGTAAAAGCAGTTGAAGAAGTAACAGAAGCAGCAGCAGTAACAGCACCAGCCCCTAAAGGTCGTGCTAAGAAATAACATATAAGAGTTAGTAGGTCTCTTTAAAACCTACCCTAATCTATAGGATACTACAATGCAATTACTAGACGCTATTAATATAGGTATGCGAGCTATTGGATACGACGCTATCACTTCAGAGCGTACTAGTAATCCAAAAGCTGGTATCATTAAATCAGCCATTGAGAGTCACACAGTTATGTTATTGACCTCTGGTTGGTGGTTCAACACAGTAGAACAAACAATTACTCCAACAGCGGAGTACGGTACAATTAAAGTACCAGCCGACACATTGGCTATTTATTCATTTGATTTTAAGACGCGATACGGTGAACGTGATGGCGTTTTGTACTCTTTATTGACGCGCTCTCAGAAATTTACTGAAGCAACTCAATTTAAAATTGTTGTAAATATTGAGTTTCAGTATTTACCAGAATATGCAGCTAGTTATATAGCTTATAAAGCTGCTGCTGAAACGTACTTGAATGATTTAGGGATGGATAATAATGTCTCTAAATTAGAACAAACCGCACAAGTTAACTTTAACTTACTTCACATGGAACATCTACGTAATCTTAATATGTACACACACAGAACATTAAAGCGTAGGCGTATGGAACGAAATAGGAGTTACTAATGGCTAGAACAGTACAAGGTACTTATGCTTCGTTATTACAGGGGGTATCTCAACAAACCCCTAGTTTACGTTTAGATGGGCAAGTAGAAGAACAGATTAATATGCTATCTGACCCAGTAAAGAGTATTAGACGGAGACCAGCAGTACCGTACATAACTACATTTAATTTTGGTGATGTATCTAATGACCCATTATTCTCTACTTATATAGAGAGAGGTACAGATGGTAGACATCTTATTATTAATACTAGTACAGGTGATTGGTTCTTAGTATCTGATGATCTAACAACCTTAATCAAAACTGGCAATGATAAGTACTTCATAGCTGCTAATGGTAGAACAAGTATTCATACTGCGTCATTAGACTTAAATACCTTTATCCTTAATATGGAGCAAAGGCCAGAAGTTATTAAGGATTCATCTAATAAACTAGAACCTAGCACTGCTGGGTTTATTTGTGTTAAGGCTGGTGGTTTTCAGATATCTTACACAGTTACTGTAACTATTAATGCTGTAGAGAAGTCTGTTACTTATACTACTCCACAATCATCTAGTAGTGGTTCAGCTACTCAGTCCACTCCAGCTTATATTGCTACACAGCTATTTAATTTATTAACTACAGCACTTAATGGCACAGCTTTATTGTACAGGCGTAATAACGTAATAGGTATTAAACAAGCTATAAAGCTAACGATTGATAATGGTACTAACTCGTCTTACATGGTTACTTCAGGTAAAGGCAGGGTTAATGCTGTAGCTGATCTAGGCTTCGTTATGTCTGAACAAATGGATGGTTATATACTATCTATGGGAACTGATAATGGTGCTTTAGTATGGTACAGGTGGGATGCTGAGCTAGATTCTTGGCAAGAGGATTCAGCATACAATAGTATTACAAGTATTCGGAATATGCCACGACAGTTCACAGCTTTAGATGTTATGGAGGCTAATGAATTCGAAGGAAGATTAGCTGGGGATGATCAAACTAATCAAGACCCTGCATTTATTGACAATGCTATTATTACAGGTATTAGCTCTTATCAGGGTAGATTAGTTCTACTTAGTACTTCTTATGTTTCATTATCTAAATCTAATAATCCGTACAGATTCTATCGTAGTACTGTATCTGATTTAAATGATGATGATAGAATAGATATTGGTGTTGGTTCACAACAGAACAGTATCTTTAGGACAGCAGTACAATTCAATAGAGATTTAATTATATTTGGTGATAGTATTCAGGCAGTAATTACTAGTGGTAACTCTGTGTTATCCCCTAAGAATGCAGCTATATCACTTACATCTGAATTATCTTGTGATAGTAAAATACAAGCAGTTCCTGATGGTCAAACTCTATTGTATCCGTACAAACGCAGTGCTAAGTATTCTGGCTTAATGGAGTTAATTCCATCATCATACACTGCTAGTCAGTACATATCACAAGATGCAACAGCGCATATACCTCAGTACATTACTGGAGGTCTTAGATTATTATCTAGTTCAAGTTCAACTAATATGGTTGTAATGTGCGGACAAGATAAAGCTAAGCTAATTGTGCATGAGTATGAGTGGTCATCTGAAGGTAAACAACAAGCTGCATGGCATGAGTGGGTATTCCCTCATGATATTGTTAGTATGTACTTTGCTCAAGAACGTTTAATTCTGTTCTTACGGGATACAGATTCAAATGATGTCTTTAGTACATTCATTGACCCACGTGAGGGGTTTGATGATCAGAACGTATACCCTGTACCTTATTTAGATTTATACAGTACAGTACAAGTTAAAGATGGTAAATTTAGTATTCCTAAGCATTTATGTAATACAGCTCTCTCTAATATAGATGATATAAGTCTCTGTCGTTTTGACGAGCATTACATTATTGAAGAGGTAGGTGTAGATATATGGAATATTAATCAAGGTTCTGGTATTGTGGCTATAGGTGCAGAAGATGCAGATTACTATATAGGTATTAAATACAACAGTAGTCTTATTCCTACACCGCCATTAATTAAAGATGATAATAAGAAGGTAGTAGATGCTGGTGCTGTACGATTAGTGCAGATGGAATTATCTGTAGGTGCATCTGGTGCTTTTACTGCACAGGTTGATGATGCTAGGACAGGTGTATCATTCAGCATGCCATTAATACCTGTGTACTTAAACTCATTCGATATTATACATGATGAACCATCTGTAGGCAGTGCATCGAGTATGAAAATACCTTGTAGCACTAACGCAGATACCACGTATGTACGACTTACTACTAACGGTGTCCATGATTTAAATGTCTTGGATATTTCTTACTTACTAAGACACGCTGCTAAACATAGACGCGTGTAGGAGCATTTTATGGGACTTTCAGTATTGGCTATGGCTAGTGTAGCCGCTGTATCAAGTTTAGCGTCTGCCTCGTCTGCTGCTGGTGCTGCAAATAAGGATGCCAGAGCTAAATCAAAGGCGGCTATGGCATTCAACAATAAGATAATGGCGGAAACAGCACGTCAAGTTAATCAACTTAATCTTGAACGTGCACAAACTAAACAAGCACTAGTAAACTCTAGGTTTGGTATTAGTGCAGAGGCAAATCAAAAGACTGCCGCTGTTAATGCTCAAGTAGGGGCAACTAATACTATTGGTGCATCTGTGCAAGATGCTATTAAGACAGTAGCAGCTACAGCATCTATGAGCACTGGTGATGTAAATAATCAGTACATGGATGCTATAGAAGCTTCTAATCAGAAACTAGCACAGATTACTACACAAGGTATATATGATCTTCAGAATGGTACTGCTAGTCAAGGTAGTGATATTATGAAACAAGGTATCTGGGGTGCTGCTGGAGCATTCGGTGGTGCTGCATTAGGTGCTACTATAGGTAAGCCTACTGCTGCCCCTGCTGCTGCTAATGCAGTACCTAGTACCAATAATGGTTCTTATGACCGCTTTGGATTTAAAGGTACTAAAACAACGGGTTCGTCCCTAGGAAGTTAATATGCCATTACTTAGAGAAGATACAAATTTAATAGTGCAAAGAGATACCAAGGGCGTAAACTTTGAGACAGGTGCAGCTAGACCGCATATGGATTCAGTTGACCCTACTTATAGTGGTTCAGGTATCGCTGACGGTATTAAGAATCTATGGTCACATTTCTCTGTGGCCTTAGAGAAGAACAAGAAAGCAGCTCGTGCACAAGGTGCATTAGATGCTGAAACATACGACACAGCATTAGATAAGAAAGTGGATGCAGATGGTAATGAATACACCGATGCAGACAGAGCTAAGAGTAAACAATCTATTTGGATTAGGGATGAATACACTGAGGGCTTTGTTAATGCCGCTGTTCAACAAGAGTTAAATAAACAGCAACATGAATCTGCTACACGAGCACAGAATGCTGGTATTAGTGGAATGTCTGATGAAGACTGGTTAGAACAAGAGAAGCAAGCTACTGCTAACGGTAGAGATAAATTAGCTAAGTGGATAGAGGTACTTACTCCAGAGGCTAAGATGGCTACTGCTCAACAATTAGCTGGTAATGCTGAACTTAACTTTAAGTTGTTTAATAAAGCTAGAACAGGTCAGGCTATTGTAGTAGAGAAGCGTGCATTAGTTGCTGCTGGTACTGCTGCACAAGAAGATTCAGCTAGGGCTGCTGCTGCTGGTGCTAGTTATGCTGATTCATTACAACCTATCTTATCTTATGTAGATAGGGTTAATTCCTCTAGTGTTCTTACACAAAAGGCTAAAGATGAGTTAGTAACAAGTACTGCTGTAACATTAGCTCAACAAAGTACAGACCCTGAATTCATTCAAGAGATTACGAACAGTTTACATGCTAAGTTTGGTAATACTGCTGCAATGGCTTCTTTAAATAATACCCTACACAGTGAGTACAAAGATAAAGCCGCTCGTTATGAGGGGCAAATGTACATGCAGTTCAGGGATAAAGTTAATACTATACAACAAATGCCTATGAATCAAAGGGCAGGTGCTATGGCTGCATTGAAAAGTGAACTTGTAAGTGCTTATTCAAATAATAGAATTAGCCTTGGGACACTAACATCAATGACGGATGGTATGTACAAACCAGCTAAACAAGCACAGGTAGCTACTAGTACATTAAGTGATCAATTACAGAATGGTGACCCTGTATCTTTATCTAGTATTCAGCAACAGAATCCAAACTTATCTTACAGTAAGGTAACTAAGCTCGTTAAGGACTTTGCTACTCTATCAACAGGTAATGCTTTACAAGTAATTGAATCTGGTAGATCATCTGGAGATATACAGATGGTTGATATAGGTATGGATAAACTATCTGATCACGTTAAACTATCCCTTAATAACTTAGCTTATATGGTTAATAGTAAGGGTGAACTCCCTGAGGAATCTAAAAAAAGCTTACAAGCAACTCTTAAAGTAGCTGCAAGTATTGATGCTGGGGATGCTGGGTCAGGTCGTGATTTAGGTATTAAACAATTCTTAAATAGATTCCCACAAGATCAACGTACTTTACTTGAACCTATTCTATTAGATGGGTCTGGTAATATGGCGAATAATTTATGGGATGCTTATAAGATTAATAACTTAAGGGCTGAGCAGAACAAGAATGTGCCTAGTGTTATGCCTAATAAGATAGCTGAATCAGTAGTAAGTGCTAATTATGGCTTTACTAGTATGAATAAGCTAAGTAATACCTTCGGTCGGTGGGGACAGAACAGCACTGAGTATCAACATCAATTGAGAGTAGCAAGTCAAAGTGCATATTCATATGCTAGAAAGACTGGGTTATTAACAGGTGATGTAGATTCTGATGCTAAAGTCGTAAACTCAATTATTAACTCTAATAGTGCTGTACTGGATATTAAGCAAGATTCAGGTGCTACTATTCCAGTCATTGTTATGGGTAGATCAGATCAAGGTAATCCATTACTTAACCAAGCTAAAGAGGCTGGTGTTGATGTATCGTTTGTATCTGATGCATTAACAAACACAATTGCTAGTACACTTAAAACACAAGTAGGCGCAGAGAATGGACTACAAAGTGTTAGACAGGTACATGTGATGCCAGCAGCAGTGGGTAGTCATAGTGCTGATTATAATATTGATGTATCTTATGTTGATAGGAATGGTAAAGAACAACGTATTAGTAATATTACATTACCTAAATCATTCATTACAGATTCAGCTAGAGAGGCTTATGATGTTAGAAGTAAAGAAACAGCTAAGATTGCTGAGAGAGCTGCTGGTGCTGCTTCATTAACGGTATTTGATAGATCAAGTAGTAACGGCAGTACTGGTAATAAAATGCAGTTCACATCTATTAAAGGTGCGTCTGTTGTTAGTGGTATGTCCCCTGCTGATTCAAATGAGTTAGTAGCTAACATTCTTAATAGTCGTAAGTTTAATTCTGTACCTAAGAATGGTATTGTAGGGTTTGGTGAGAAAGCAACATCTGATGCACAAGTATCTCCACAAGAAGCTGTAGAATCATTCAAGAAAGAATTCAAAGCTACTACAGTACCAGCTGTTAAGAAGCTAATGAGAGATAATAAGATGTTAGGTGATGCTGATGCATTTAGTGTATTAGCTGAACTACATAGTATTAGTCCTAAATTAGCACAAGAGACAGCAAGCAACATGAGTAGTAAATCAGTGCAAGCTGTTCCTAGATTCTTTAAACAATCTACGGACTTTAATAAACTATCACCTGAACAGAAAGATAGATTAGGCATGGCTATTAAACAAGCTATGTATAAACTTAATGATCAAGGTGTTTATTCTAAAAATAGGTATGAACAAAAAGTAAATCTAGAGGATTAATATGACAGATACTTCACAAGAGAACCCTAAAGGGGTTAGAAATGATACACCTACACGGGATAATTCCTTTGTGGAGTATAGTGGGTTTAAGTACGGTAGGGCTGAACCTGTTCCAGTAGGTAAAGCTGGGGCTGGTGGTAAAACAGCCCCTACTATTCCTGCACCAAACATGATTCCCTATGATTCAGTAGATGACTTAGGTACTGATGATGCATCTAGGACACAACGAATAGATGCGGCACGGGAACAGAAAGCACCTGTATTTGAATCTGCTAAAGCTGGTGTTACTCAATCTATTTCCTTTAACGTACTAAAGAAACTTAACCAACCAGAATTTGAACCAGACCCTAACTTTGATATTACAGATACATTATCTAAAGATCAACAAGCTAGGGATATGCAGTTATCAGGTGAAGAACTTGATGCTGTAAAGAAATCTAAAAGTATTGAAGAATACACATACAACTTAACAGATGTTGAGTGGTATAGACATAATGAAAAAGTACTAGCTGATCACCCTGTAATTGGTATTAGTACAGCTATGGTAGCTGATTCAGCATTTATGTTAGTTCCTATGGCTACACCAGCTAGATTAGGTAAGTCAGTATATAATGCTGTGCGTATAGCATCTAACGTAGCAGAACTATCTGCTGCCGCATATACCCAAGGTGAGCTTGGTCAATCAGAATTAAATACTTACTTAGTAGGTGGATTCGCATTAGCTGACTCTGCTTTCGCTGTACGTGGTATGATGAAAGCATCTGCATTAGCTGATACACCTTTAACTAAATTAGAGAGGGAGATTAGAACAGGTACTCATGAACCTAGTATAGGTATTGACCCAGATAGTCCTAATATTCCTACACCAGTAGCTAATGTTACTGATGACTTAAGAACAGCTAAAGTTATAGATGCGATTGGAGAGCGAAACAACGTCCCTACGCATTCAAGTTTATTAACCCGTACAGTTGACACAGACACTCTTAGAAACGCCTCTAAAGCCGAGCTGGGGACTGTAGGGTCAACTAAAGCAGTAGACTTTAAACATGTACTAGATCATATAAGCAGTAATTCATTTACTGGAGATAATGCAGAACTGTTAAGTACAATTGGTGCAGCTATCTCTAATAAGACTGCTGGTGTTAAATTCCGCTTTATTAAGAGTAATGATGCTAGACCTTTTACATCTGTATCATCTAACGGTAATACAGTAGTACATATTCCAGTACCTAAAGGATTAAAAGGTACAGTTACTTTTAGGGATGCATTGAATGGGTTATCTGCTAAAGAAGCATCTAATTTAATGCATGAGGGTATTCATGCCGCCACTGCTTCTACTATTGCTAATGTGCGTAAAGGTGTAGGCACTGCTATAGAGATAGATGCAGTTAGACGCATTGAACAATTACAAGCTCATGTAGCTGATGCAATTAAGAATAGAAACATTAAAGTACCAAGTGACGCAGCGTATCATTTAGATTCTGTAGAAGAGTTTATCGCTGGTATAGCTAATTCACCTGACCTTAGACGTTTACTAACTAAGATTGAATCACCGTTTGGTAATGAGGGTGTGTTCAGAAGTTTTACTAAAGCTGTTATGCAGTTACTGGGTATTAAACCTAAGACAACTTCATTTACAGATGCGGTAGATTCTTTACATGATTTATTATCAGGTACAACTGAAATGGCTGCTAGTAAATCTATTCCTAAAGTAACATCTAAAACTATGAAAGGATTAGAAGAGGCCGCTAGTACAGCTTATCATGGTGCTAGTCCTGCTGCTGCTGCTTCAAGTGCTGCTACAGGTATGTTAGAATGGAGTAAGAACTTCTTTAAGAATAACTTTATGTTAGCTTCTCAGATAGGTAAGGGCAACAAAGAACTAGCAGAAACATTGTTTGGTAATCCATTAGTTAATGGTAGGCGTATAGATTCAGTAGTAGATTACAAGAGATTGTATCAAAGTGTAGGTAGTATGCAAGCTGCTCAAGTAGAGAATGCTATTTATAGCACTGCTAAGAGAACTCACGGTATTACCTTTGCTGATCAATTCTTTTCTCGTAGAAAGTACAGAGCTGCTATTGTAGACTTAGAACAAGAAACTACTCGTTACTTACACGCCGCACATGATGCACATGTTTCAGGTTCAAATATACCTGTACCATCTGATAATATTAAAGATATTGTAGAAGCTTATACTAGTTCTAACTGGGCTAAGACATGGCGTGATAATCTAAGTGCTGCTGGTATGACGGATACACTTGTTGATTCCCCGTATTATTTACCTGTTAGGTACTCACCTGATAGAGTTCTACGAGGATTAAGTGCTGGTACTTACACTGTACCAGATATTCAGAGCTTAATTAAACAAGTAGTAGATGATAGCTTTCAACACTTAACACCTGAACTAAGAGGTACATTAGCTAATAAATGGGCTAGAAGTCTAACCTCAGATGTTCCTAACGTAGGAGCTACATGGAAGATTAAAGCCTCCCAAGGAACATCTGGTCAATTAACACAAACACTACGTGATGCTGGTATAGATGATGCTACTATTAAGAGTATTATGGATAATCCAGCAACTGAAGCTTTACTGGTTAATAAGACAGGTGAGCGTTCATTAAAGCGTAGGAACTTACTAGATTATTCTAAAGAGTACACAACACCTAGTGGGGTTATACTTAAGCTAGATGATATTATAGATCATAGTACCACTCGTTTAATGGAGAGATACAATGCTAGGATGTCAGGTAGAGCTGCATTAGCACATCATGGCTATAGTGATTTAAGTAATTTATCTACTACAATTAATGATGCTAGGCGTAGTATTCCTGCTGATGTAGATGCTAGTACTTGGGGTAGATTCGTAGATGATTCTATAGATGCTATCTTAGGTAATATGCCTACAGGTGAAATACCTGATGCATTAAGAGCTGCTGGTAGTATCAGTAATGCTATGGTTCTTAAGAACTCAGGTATTTATGGTATTACCGATGCAGCATTTAGTATGTACGAATTAGGATTTAGTAGGGTTCTTAAAGGTATGATGAAAGGTGGGTTATGGAAGAACTTTGCAGAAACTGCTGGTAACACAGAGTTTGCTACTCGTTTCCATAATGTACTGAATGGTGCTATTAAGAATGATATGCGATTTAAACTTATACATAACTTTGCAGAGGATAATACAGAACTAACGCATGTAGCTAATTATGTAAACGTAGCTAAGAACTTTGGTAACTCAGTTCATACAGTTAATGGTTTACGTATGGTACATGCAGGGGTTACTAATTTAAACTCTGGTTTAGTGTATGATATGTTTATGGATGTCTTTAATAGTAAGACTATGAAATTAACAAATGGGGTTTGGGAAGCAACAGGTGAGACTAAGAAGTCACTAGATGCTTTACGTAGATTTGGTTTACGTGATGAACTATTACAAAGTATGCGTACACAACACGCTGCTAATCCTAGTGCATTATTTGAACGAGCAACACAACAGCATTTAGAACTAGTAGGGCAACGTGTACTAGATCACTTACTTCAACAAACTAGACTAGGTGAGGTATCTCATTTCGCATCATTAAATCCTATAGGTAGAGCTATTGTAGGTTACTTAGCATTTAGTCTAGGTGCTACTACTCGTATCTTAGGAAGGATGGTTGCTAATAATGAGTATGCTGGACTTAGTATGTTAATGGCGTATCAATTACCTTTAATGTTAATGGCTTCATATGCTAAAGCTACTCTTGATGGCAGAACTCAAGATTTAACTAGTGGTCAGTTAATCATGGATTCTGTATCTAATATGGGAATGCTAGGTGGTTTAGGAGTTGCATTATCTGTATTCTCTGATCAATCACCTAGGAATGGTTTAGCTATGCTTTCTGCACCATACGCAACTGCACAATGGTTAAAACAAGTAAGCACTGGTAGTACAGATATCCAACAGACAAGTAGGGTATTGCCGCTAGTACAGACATTTTTACCTTTACGTGCTGTTATTAATAATCTATCCGATTAAGGAGAAATACAATGGCCTACTCATGGCAAGCTGAGACTGCTACGGTAGGCCAGCGTACTATTTATGTTAATTTAAAATACTTATCTGCTACTGATATAACTGTGTATATAGATGATGTATTAACTCAGAATTATACATGGTACTCGGAGGTACGTATTAATTTGAATACACCACTTAAGGGTGGAGAAACAATTAAACTAATTAGACGAACAGATAGACGAGTGCAGTTTATTAAGTTCGCAGAGGGTACACCGTTTGATAGGTTAAACCTAGACTTACAGAGTGCTCAATTCTTGTACCTCGCCCAAGAGATATCTGAAGGTGTAGGTATATCTGATTTCTATAATGATTTCAGTATGCACAATTACAGAATAACAGACCTCGGTACACCCATCAACGGAGCTGATGCTTCAACGAAAGAGTATACTGATAGGGTTACAGCGGCTGCTATAGGTTCAGGTGATAGAGCTGAGGAAATGGCTGAATTAGCCGATGCTGCTGCTAAGAGAGCAGAGGATGCATTAAAGTCTATTGGCGATATAATGGGTGGTACTGCTTCAATAGTAAACAGTGTTAATGGTCAAGAGGGTGTAGTCGTTATTGATGCATCTGATATAAATAGAGAAGATGGTACAAGCTCAGTAGAAGAATCTATGCATACACTAGAGACATTACTAGGAAACAATACTAAAGCTATCTCGAGTATCAGTAAAGACTTAACCGATACTAAGAAGACTATTCCAGTCATCCATATAGTAGAAACAGCACCCACTACTATAACAGGTAATGAGGGTGAGATATGGATGGTACTTGAGTAATGATTATAGTAGAGAATAATAAACAATTACGTACAGTTAGCAGAATACCTGTAATGTACAAAGGTACTAATCGTGAAGTTAAGCAAGTGTACGTACTACACAATAATACGTACAGATTAGTATGGGAGAATTCAGTAACTGAAACTGTTATTATACCAGAGGGTACTACAGTATTCAATGTTAATATGGTTACACTATTCTCAAGAAATAATACGGTAGGCACTTTCACATTAATTAATAATGGTAGAATAGGGTCTACTGATTCCACTGTACCTAGTTTAATAGTGAAAGACTTTCCTGCTGGCTCTACGGTTATTATTATTAATAACGGTATGATTGTAGGAGCTGGTGGTAGAGGTACAGGTTTAAGTTCATACAAATTAAACGCATGGGTAACTCCAGCCGCTGACGGTGGTACTGCTCTCGATATCTTTTATAAGACTAGTGTATTTAATACAGGTACTATAGGAGGTGGCGGTGGTGGCGGTGGCGGTGTTAGAGCAGAGTTTATTCCTGTTAATGATCAGTACATGGCACCCTGCGGAGGTGGTGGAGCTGGGCTTAACGCTGGTGCTGGATGGAGTTCAACACGACCCTCTGCTAGTAGTAATAGTGGTACATTACAATCTGGAGGTTCAGGTGGTAGGGTTGATACTAACTATCAGACTTGGGCACAGGCTGGTTCAGGTGGTACTTTAGGACAGGTGGGTACAATAGGCAGTGTATTCCAAGGTTCATCTGGTGCTATTCTACATCCTTTTGGTGCTGGTGGTTCATCAATTCTAGCAAATAGTACACACTCAACTTACACTGGTACAGGTACACTACTAGGTAATTATACAATTTAGAGGGATATATGGCATACTCTTATCAGGCTCAAATAGCCACAACAGGACAAACACTAGTAGATGTTAATCTAAGCTACTTAGCTAGAGAAGATATTTACTTAACACTTAATGGTGTACTAGTATCAGTTAACGATGATTATACTTGGAATAGTAGCACACTAATAGAACTGAATACACCTTTGAAAGGTGGTGAAGTTATTAAAGTAACACGGGTAACAGATAAACGTACTCTGTGGATATCCTTTGCAGAGGGTACACCATTTGATAGAAACAATCTTGATGAACAGAATACACAGTTCTTATTCATTGCTCAAGAGATTTCAGAGGGTGGTAACATTACTGGGTTCGTTACATCTATTACTATGAACGGTAATCTTATTCAAAACTTAGGTTATCCAGTAGCTAGTACAGATGCTGCTAGTAAAAAGTATGTAGATGATACTGCTGGAGCTGCTATTACTGCTGGTACTAAAGCAGAGAAAGCTGCTAAAGATGCAACAGAGGCTGCTGAGAAAGCTCAGAAAGCACTAGAAGACTTCGAGAATATTAACAATGGTACAGCTACTTACGTTAACACTGTTAATGGTGAGGGTGGTGATGTACTACTTAACGCTGATAATCTATACACTGATGCAGCTAGTAAAGTTAGTATTAATGCTAAGTTAAACTTAATACAATCAAGTATTAAGAACATTACTATAACAGATACAGAACCAACTGCTACTGACGGTAAAGTCGGTGATATCTGGTTCATTCACGATTAAGGAATTACTATGAAGATTAGAGCAATAGATAATATACAAGGTGTTGTTATTATAGAATGGACACCTTTGTATTGTACACAGTTGATTATTCCTGATTCATTATTAGAGAATGAAGATCAAGAACAGTTCTTAGAGTGGATTAAATTAAACACACCTGATACTAAACACATCCCAGAGTCTTACTATGATTTAGTAGGTAATGAGTATGAGTATTAATGTAAAGACTAGCTCAGGTATCAACAGTATAAGCACAGTGCTAGCTAAGACTTTAGCAGGTACTGTAACTATTAGTACAGGGTACACTAAAGTATCTGATACAGAATGGGTACTATTCTACGCACCACAAGCATCTGAGATTGTTATTACAATAGACACACCTACACTAAATGTTAATTTGTATACATTATGCGGTTCTCCATCTGGTAAAGTTGATGTAATACTAAATAATGTATCTAACATAGGTAGTAGTACATCTGATCATGAAGCATTAAATATTACTGGCTTTCACCCTGATTCAGTTATAACCATAAACAATACAGGTTATATTGTTGGTTCAGGTGGTAGAGGTGGTATGTATCCAGCAGATGGCACTAACGGCGGTACTGCTATTAATACTGATGTATCTTTAATCATTAACAATACAGGTACTATCGGTGGTGGTGGTGGTGCTGGTACATCTGGCTTTGGTCAGTACGTAGCAGCTAAAGGCTACTGTGCTGGTGGTAATGGTGCTGGTTATGCTGTAGATATTATGGCTTCAGGTACAGGTACTCCAACTATAACTAGTGGGGGTAGGGTAGTTATGCGGCTGTGTATATGTCCTCTATTACAGGTGGTACAGGTGGTGCACTAGGTGCTGACGGTGCTAAGGCTACAGGCTATGTTGATGCTGTGGGTGCTGCTGGTAAAGGCGGTTTAGCTGTTCTTAAGAAAGCTATAGCAACTATTACGTATATTAACGCAGGTACAATACTAGGAAAGATAAATGACAAAGAAAGCGGCTAATAGAAGTGCATTGAATGAAGTTCATATGCGCATTGTTGAGGTCGCTAACATGGTTCTGAAAGAAGCTATAGATAATGAAATTCCACCTACAGCTTCAGATATGGCGTGGATTATTAAATTCCTTAAGGATAATGATATCACTGCTGATATAGATGATAAAGAACTTAATCTATTGAAGGAATCTGTTAGTGAAGAATATAAACTAAGGGTTAAGAAGAATGCGGAGGCATTAAAAGAAGCTAATAAGAATGCGGATGATGATTTATTGGGGGCTATGATACAATGACACTTTCCCCTATATTCTTAAGCCGTCTAAAATTATTATCTGATCAAACTAAACAATGGGCTATTAATCCCAGATCAATGAGTAGGGAAGTCAGAGAAGAACTAGCACTCACTACTGCTATTATATTCAATGACTTCACTAACTTTGCTTATGTAGGTATGCGATACCTCGGTTTTAGTATCAGTGACATGCAGTTAGATATAGCGCAGTACATGGCTACTTGTTCTAATAAGTCGATGGTACAAGCACAACGGGGGGAAGCCAAAAGTACGCTAGCTGCATTATACAGCGTATGGAGTTTAATACAAAATCAACAGCATAAAGTACTAGTTATATCCGCAGGTGAAACACAAGCATCGGATGTAGCAGTACTTATTGTACGTATGATTGATAACTGGCATTTACTGTGCTGGTTAAAGGCTGATGCATCTAAAGGTGATCGAACCTCTTATTCTGGTTATGACGTTAATTATCAGCTTAAGGTTGTAGATAAATCACCTAGTGTTGCTTGTATTGGTATCACTGCATCATTACAAGGTAAGCGTGCTAGTATTCTTATTCCTGATGATATTGAATCAAATAAGAATGGTTTAACTCAAACAGAACGTGATAAGATTCTACATATTAGTAAAGACTTCACAGCTATCTGTACTCATGGTAAGATACTTTACTTAGGTACACCACAAACTAAAGATAGTATTTATAAGACTTTACTAGCTCGTGGTTATGATGTTAAAATATGGTGCGGTCGTATTCCCTCTCAGGAGCAAGAAGAGCGTTATGGAGATACCCTAGCACCATTCATATTAGGTTTAATAGAAAAGGGCTATAAACGCACAGGATTCGGTTTAAATGGCATGTTAGGTGAGAGTACTGACACAGTACGTTATTCTGAAGCAGATCTATGTAGTAAAGAGTTAGATATTGGATTGGAAATGTTCCAGTTACAGTACATGCTAGATACTACTTTATCTGATGCTAATAGAACTAGAATTAAGCTTAATGATATAATTGTATTCGCTGGTGATCATATTAGTACTAGGAATACATTCTCATGGTCTAATGACACTCGTCAAAGACTAGCTGAAACTCCAGCATCTATACAAGGTCACTACTTGTACTCTCCATTATTCGTTGGTGAAATTGATGTACCATACACTCAACGTGCTATGATCATAGACCCATCGGGTTGTGGTGGTGATGAATTATCTTATGCTATTGGTGGTTCAGCTAACTCTTATATTCATCTATTTAGTTTCGGTGGGTATCAAGGTGGTGTTAGTACTGAGAATATAGATGAATTACTTGATCTAGCTATTGAGTTTGAAGTATCTGATATACTGATTGAGAATAATATGGGTCATGGTACGGTTGAGGCACTATTCATTAACCGTATCAGGGAACGTAAGATTATTGGTTTAGGTGTAACGGGTATTAATAACTCGACACAGAAAGAGAGACGTATCATTGATACTATCTCACCTATAACAAGACGTCATCGATTGATACTCCATACAAGAGCTATTGAAGATGATACTAGAACATGCATGAAGTACCCACTTGATAAAAGATGGCAATACTCAGGCTTACAACAATTAGCGAATATAACTTATGATAGAGGTTGCTTAGTTAAAGATGATAGAGCAGATGCAATTGCTATGCTTGTTCAAAAATTATCAGCATCTATTACACGTAGTGAAGAGGAGGTATCTGACGCATTACAAACTGAAGCACTAAAGGCATTTGCTAAGAATCCTTTAGGTGTACCAACTAAACACTTAGCCCCTGACAACAGATCAATTCGCAGGGATAAACTTAAACAACGTAGTATTAAACAATCAATTAAACGGAGACGTTAATCATGGCTAAAACTCAAGACACTATCACTCAGAAAGCAACAGCAGCAGATTTAATGAGAGCTGCTGAATTAGCAATGCAATTCGGTAAGTACGCACATGCAAGTACTGCTGGTGGTCATACTCAGGATTCTTTCGCAGCTGAGGTTGATCGCACAGGTAAGTTACTTCTTACTGCACTTACTGCTTGCGGTTACGGAGCATAATATGAAACATACGAGGATGTTATTAGTAATCCTCGTTCTTTTATGTTCAGGATGTTCTGTACTCTCTGGATTAATGAGAACTGCTTTAACTAATCCAAGTACAGAGCTAACTGCACAAGTAGGTGCTGAGAATTCTAAGCAGCTACTTAATGTAAAGACCAATCCTGATAATAGTACTGAACAAACCAATAAAGTAGATTCAGTTACTAAATCAGATGGTTCTAGTAAAGGGGCGAGTATAAGCTTTGCAAAGGCGAATGTCTCAGGTATAGATACAATTGATACTAGTACAAACAGTACAGTACAAACTAACAGTACAGAACAGGTAAGTACAAACAAGACGGATACCAGGGCATTAGTACAAGCAAAGAATATACAAGCTGATACTATTATCGTGTATCAAGAAGAGAAAGCACCTATGCTGATCGTGTTAGTACTTGCGGTATTCTTAGGGCTTGTTATATCTTGGATACTAATCAGGATTAGCTGGAAGCCAAGTAAATGAGGAATGCGTTATGTTCTGGGAACGAGTATCTTACGGAATGAGTTCATACTTAATCATTATCGGTAGTTATTTTAAGGGTATGTCATGGGCTGATGTAGCATCTTTTATCGGTATAGTTGTAGCTGTGTGTACATTATGTATTAATGTGTACTTTCAACATGTGAGAACTAAGCGGTACTTAAAAACACTAGATAACTGGAATGATAAAAACAAGGTAGGTATCCCACTTGATAGGGATAAGTAAGGGGTTATAATGAGTATAAGAGATAGATTATTCGTAGGATTAGGAGGAGCAGCATTAGGCGGTACTCTTAGTACAGCTATAGCTATTAATGAGGGATACAGTGAACCAGCGTATCAAGATAGTGCCGGTGTATGGACTGTATGCTATGGAGACACATCTAATGTTAGAGCAGGATACATCGCAACACCTCAGGAATGTGTAGCAAGACTAGAGAAAAGTATAGAAAGACACAGCGTAGCTGTACTAGATTTACCTGAAGGTATAAGTGATGTTGCTTTATTAGGTGCTATGGATATGACTTATAATGTAGGTGTATCTGGATTTAAGAATAGCTCTGTTAAGCGTGCTCTTATGCGCTTAGATTATGAAGATGCTAGTGCTGCTGTATTCAGATGGAAGTACATTACTATCACAAAGAAAGGTGTAACAACTAAGTACGATTGTAGTAAACAAGGTAATACGGTTTGTGCTGGTTTATGGAAACGTAGACAATGGCAATCTAGAGCAGTTGGTAATAAGTTCAATAATGTTGATGAAGCATTAGGTGCTTTACAGGGATTGTACTACCCAAGCACTAAAGGATACTAAGGAACACAAAGGATACACAAAGGAATGATTAATGAATTGTTATGGAATATTAATAGGCACAAACAAGTACAGGGAGTGGCGGGTTCTATAGGCACTTGATTTTTGTTATACTCATGTGTCTGCCTCCCTGAGCTGAATGAATCCCCCACTTCCCCCATGCACTATTCTAAGCCCTTGATATTTAATGTGCCTCCACAGAGCTTCACTGTAGCGTTGTAGCCTGTACTGGTACAAGTATATTACTTTAGCTTAAACATCGCTGTATCACGCTGAGATTAGCCCAGAGAGGGTATTATATTACTATGCTGGTACTATAGGTTACTATGCATCACTATGTATTATTAGTGGAGTATTATAGATTACTATGTATCAACCGTTGATGCTTAGTGTATCAGTATTCAATCACAGTGTATCGCAGTGGATTATTATTATTGTATTAGTGTATCAGTATTGTATCGCAGTATATTACTATTGTATCACAGTGGATTATGGCTGAGCTTAGCTCTGTATTATTCAACACTACTATGTATTACTATGTATTGACAGTACTGTACTATTCCTGTACTATTAGTGTACAGTGTATCACTATGTATTGATCTCTTCGAGATAGATTATTAGTATATTACTATTATTATACTATTCCTTTACTATTTATTATCAGTGGAGTATCAGTATAGTTAGCTTATTACTTAGCTTATCATTCATTATCACTCATTATTATACTAAGTGAGATTAGCTAGATAGCTTGCCTATTTTTGTACTGTACTATATTCTATTTGTACTTAACTATACTGTACTATCACTCACTATTGTTATTCACTATCATTACACTATTATATTACTATTACTGTACTATCATTATATTAGTTCTGTACTATTGCCTCACTATATTATTACTATGTATCAACCGCTGATTACTATACTTATACTGTACTGTACTATATCTATACTATTATTCTTTTATTCTTATTTATTATTCTCTATTATTATTAATTATATATTATTGTATATTACTGTACTATTACTGTACTATTATTGTATTATTACTTTGATTTGACTTCTTCGAAGTTATCGAAACAATCGGCATGATCTCTCATACCTCTCGTTCCTCTCTATATTAGTGTACTATCTGGCTTAAGCTCTGTTACTCTTGATGTGTAGAGGATTAATGGCTAAATACTAAGCTATTGATTGTACTAGTTTATTTATTTACTCAGTTATTTATTTAATCTTTATTTAATCTTTTATTAAATTAGTGTTGACTTATTAATTGAACTGTACTATACTGTTAACCATTGAAGCAGAACACCGCTTTAATCTGTTCTTTAACATTGTTGATTGTACTATTACTAAGTAAACACTAAGTAAGTACTAAGTACCTGAAGTTTTCGGAGTAGGTTTTTATTCAAGCATCGCCGAGGAAATAGAATAGTTTAATAAGGTACGTGCTAAGCAACCTGTGATGGGCTATACTTACCACTTGAATTTACTTAAGTTACAAACGAACTAAAATATTTAATACTGATTAAAGAAATTGATTGACAAGAATTTAGAATGGTGTATAATACAACACATCAAAAGATTAAATGGAGTACAAGACATGACTACAGTACATAGTAAACAACTTCTAGAACTATTTAGAAGTAACTTCGAGATTTACTGTAAGTACAGAAAGCCACAACATGAACTAGCTCGTGCTGAGGGAATTCGATACATTACTAAACCAATCTGCTTAATGAAGTTGTTTAGAGCAGTAAATGCACTGCACTTTGATCTACGTACTCTTAAGCCATCTGATGTACGTCCATTGCTGGTTAAGTTATTAGAGGTATCAGATAACTATGACGCTAGTGTTGTTAAGTACATGTTCGAATACTACTTACATACAATAGCCAAGTTAAATGTAGGAGCAGATAATGCGGATTAGAAAACTAAGTACCAAAGTTACTGTTGTGGATGATTTTGAGTTGTATATATTATTCTTTAATAACGAACCGCTTGCGTACAGTATTGATATAATGTATGTCTCATTAGAGAAATTATATGTTAGAGAGAATTTAACACCACCTGAGAAGCGAGCAGTTAGTCTATTCAAGAAACACTTAATGTTACCTGTACGTATGAAAGCATCCAGAGTGTTAAGTTACGCTGAACTAACAACTTGTGTTAACAAAATTAGACTGTTATCTTAAGTAGTTTTAGTAAAAGAATGTTAATTAGTACTTGACATCATACAACCAACACGCTATACTAACCATATAAATTAATGAGGAACGACAGATGCATAACTTTACAGATTGTATAAACCTAATGTACGGTGTACCGTTCGCTAAGTTTCAGTCACTTATGTCCTGCGTTGGCGACAGATCATTATATATGATAGCGTGTGAGGGTTACTCAGTAACTAAAAATAAGGAACAACTCATTGCTTTCATTAATGAGCGGTACGACCTGAACAGTTTAGAGCAGGGTGACCTGGAAGATTTTGAGGCAGATTTAAAGTACCAGTATAGTACAATCAGGGGGAAGGGGATGAGCAAGTTATACGTAGATAAGAAAGCGCTTAAAAAACAAGCACGGGTGCTACTAGCACAATCGAAAGTAATAAGCTCATTACCTGAGACTGAAAGGAAAAAACTACGTGCTAAGCGTAGGGAATGGATAGAGGTTATTGAAACCTCTCTATCTCACAAGGATGTACTGAAGAGTTACTCAGCCCGATAAGGGCGTGTTGTACGGTGAAGTTAGACCTTAACAGGTTAGTAATGAATCCTTATACAACAGCATTATAGTGATCTTGCATAAACTTTACAGTGCGAGGGGGTAGATAGACGCATGCCCCAAAGATGCGACGAGGGATTAAACCACAACTTATTGAAGTTGCCCGTTCTGACTCTGTACTCTGAGAAAGGTTTATACCGCTGGTTAGTAACGTTACTCTGTACACGCTGTGAAGCGTCTGAGTAGATACACTAACAAACACTAACGGATTAAAGCAGATTTTTAGTAGTCCTTCTTAATCAAACGGAGGGACTACACTAAAATCTACTTAGTGGGCAGGTTTTATTTAACTTAACAATCCTTAACTTAAATAGGTACGAGTATGAACTACACAGCAAGATTAAACGAATACTTACAACGCAATTTTAACATGGATGTATCAAAAGTAATAAAAATATGGCGAGTGGGTGGAGAAGATCACTCACCTGTATACACAGGTACTGTGCGAGTGCGTGATACATTACTTGTAGCTCGTTGTGTTGGTAGTAAAAAAGAACTCCGCCAAGAATTAAGTAGGCTTGCACTAGTAGAGTTTGGGGTAGAACTTTAATAACAATATATAGTCTAGTTGAATACGTAGCATTCCAAGAAGCCCTAATAAACGATTAAGAGGGTACTTGTACTACAACTGGTTGTATCCTATTAAGACCTTAGTTAATAGGCTATAATCACACTCAGATTGCCTAGAAAGGGCAATCATTCATTTACTTTAACAAGAGATATACTATTATGAATAAAGAAACAATTACAGCTATTATATTTGCGTTATTCTTCGCAACGCTATTTGTACTAGAATGGTTTCATTTAATGGATTGGTTAATCCCTAACTAGTAGTATGGGGTACTCATTAACTTGAGTACCTCTTAATCTCTATGTAAGGAGGTGTATCTTGAAGTAGTTTAATATACTATAAAATATAATATATAATATATAATATAAAGAGTACATAATAAGGTAGCCTTGTAATTTTACAAGGCTATCTATAGTATGTGTTCATACTAACTTTCAATCACACGGAGCATTTAAAATGTCAAACTTCAAACTACTCTCATCTAAGACTTTAATTACTAACTTAAAGAAAGCTGTACAGCTTAAGTTAGATTGTACTATCAGCGCAATATTCCACGGGCTTGTCTGTGGTGATGTGAGTTTCTGTAAGAATTTACGCCGTGTAGATGCGGCGGATTTCGATACTGTTCTACGTGTACTAATCCCTATCAACTGGGATAAAGCGGATGAGGCTTACAAGTTCGCGCCTAAGAAAATTAAATCGGTGTCTCAAGAGGCACTAGGATTTACTGAAGAAGAATTTAAACTGTTCAGAGATAAGTACAGAAACAATGAGGACAGAGAAGAACTAGTCGAGAGTTCTATACCCGATGCACAGCGTACTATACTAAGTATGAAGAAGCTAAAAAGTCAAAGGACTTAGACGCTGACTTAGGTGAGAAAGCACTAGTACGTTTACTTAGTAGTATTAAGGCCGCCCTAAAGAATGGGGTAGGGGTTAGTGCGTTAGTCTCAAAAATCATTGAGGCTGGTGTAAGCACTGAATCAATTAAGCAAGCAATCTCTCCGTTAAGCGTTAAGCCTGAACTCGACGCTTAATTAACTATTACTAGTACAGGTACACACTATGACTAATTCTACAACGAGCACACTAGTGTGTGTTAAACAACCATTCACACCACAAGCACCACTGTATAGTTTAAGTAGTGGTGACGCCTTCGAGTACGAGAATGGGGTGTATCTTGTTGTAAGCAACGTACCAAGGGACTTTATACCTTGGCACGTAGATTTAAGTACTGGTGAAATTATTAACTTATCACCAGCTACTATAGTAACGGTAGTCACTAATCTAACAATCCACTACACAATCAAGTTTTAACAAATTAGTATTTATGGTGTAGCCTGAACCTGCACCGTAAATACTGGGAGACACTAAAATGCGTATTAAAGTAAGATCAGAGAGTAGTACAGCATCGGCAACGGTACTTTTATTACCCTCTGAAATGCATGCTCAGGTACATATCATAGGGATTAGTGATGTTATAGCCTTTTTTGACTATTCACGGGCTTTAAGTAATGTAAAAGCGCAAGTTGCTACTGCTTTAAATCTTACTGGTGCGACAGGGGGGCATATACATGCATTATAACATGTTTATACATACATCCCCTAAAGGCCAAGACTTAATAGTCCCAGATGACGCCCTATCATTTATACGTAGGCATTATGGGACTGGGTTAAAAGTTCAGTTTGAATACTGGGAGGTAATGGGGAATAGGTTTGAGTCAGATGTTCGTACTCTCAATATATAGTGGAACTTACAGATATTCTAGAATTAGATGCGGAAATAACTGCGCGTTTTACTTTAAATGGGGGACATTAAAATGTTTACGATTATGCCTAATAAACATTTAAGAACTACTTCAGTAACCCGAGGACGCTTAGCACATGCTATAGCGAACCGTTCTTTAATAGCCCCTAAATTACCCTTATTAGTAAAGCGGATGATAAGCTGGTTGACTCGATAATTTCTTTACTGGCTGGTAGTGGTGTACATACTAGACTGGGGGTACTAAAAGAGTATTTCCATTTAGATTATTTTAGAAGTCATGGAGTACAAGAAGCACTGTGTATGCTTTCTTTAACGGCGGAAACATTAGTCACTATTAAAAAGATAGCGAGGTATCTACATACATCAGATGATACTGACGCCCTTACAACATCAAACAACATTAAAAGTGCTGTAAAGGCATTAAATAAGCGTCGCTGTGAAACGTATAGCAAACGAAAAACACCAGAAAATATACTTATACTGTTGTGGCTTATACCCGTAGCTAGTCAACTTAAGGATAGACTAATACACAGTGTAGTAGATTATCTATTCAATCGTAATGGTGGGTTTAATACTCTGGAGTTATCCTATATTAGACAAATTGCACATTATGTACTTAGCTCTATTGTGTATAATGAAGTACCTATTTCATAATCAAGGGTTTATACTCAATGAAGTACGTACACCTATGCACATACTTAGTGATGATGGGAGTAGTGCTACAGGGGAAATAGACGGGGGCACTTATGCCTTCCGAGCTATTTAGTAATTGATAAAGCTAGTGCATACTGGGGTATGTACTTGACTGGTATGGTAGGAACTCTTTATTATAAGGAAAAACAAATAAATATCTGCGGCTTCGTTACATTAAGAGACCGTTTAAACTTTAATATACAGAGTACTGCTCTAGGTAAAGCACTTCAGCGATGACAGAGTATTGACATGATACCCTGTGTACACCATGTACGTAGTGTACTAGCCAACACATTAAAAATTATACCACGTTATAGGTTTGAGATTTTATCAAACGACCTATCATTTACTCGGCAGTACCAGCTTTTGGTGGTACTGGTTTAAGCTCATGCATGACCCATGACCTAGATGACCTGAATACAAGTGGAGACGATGTAACGAGCCTGTACAGTAGTACTTACTGGGGTTACGGTGACAACGGGTTAGCGTTGGTTGTCGCTTACTTAGGTGATAAACCTGTAGGGCGCGCCTTAATAAACACAGCGATAAGAAAGTGGCTAGGTGGTACGGGGTACACTAGCTTGTACATGTTTCTGTGGGTCACTAGGTTATACTAGTGATGACTACGCTTAAATGGTAGTTATATGCCTTCTTTGGATACAGTTTCAAGGACACTAATACGGATACACGTGCAAAAGTACACTACTGCACGCCGTATGTAGACCCTAATAATGATAGTGCTATACATGGTTGCGTAGAGGGTCGTGATGTACTTAATAGACAGTTAATAATTAGGCTTACTACTGACGTAAAGGAATCACAGCTTGATTTAAGGATAGCGGATGGATTTACATGGGAACATGTACCAACAGAATTAACAGCATGTAGCTTAATGCAGGTATCCATGTACAGGTTACGACAATACATCAAGGACATAACACCTGAATCTGCACCTGATTTTAATATAACTTATACAAGAGGTACTGTATGCAACCTTGGTTAGTTGTGGCGAAAGCGTTTAGCTGTTGGTCAATCGAAACGTATTATTTGTTGTGGTACGACCCCAGCCGCGGTCATATACAATAATGTAGACTCTTACAGTATGTACTGTCATCGCTGTAAAGAAGTGGAATTCCATAAGAAGATACACGTACTACTTAATACTAAAACTGTACTAGAGGAAACTAGTAAAGAAAAACCTAAAGATGTTATTGCTTTAGTTGAAGACCCTTATATTGAGTTAAGGGTGGGTGCTTTCTTATTAGGTAAGGGGATGGCATTTAGTATTTTCCAAAGAGTACTAGAATAGGCTATTCTAAGAAGGTGAATAGAATTATATTTACTGATACAACTGCAGGTGTAGTACTGGGTAGATACTTACCTACTGGGGGCAGGGGATAACTCCCCAGCGAAGTGGCTGTTGTATGAACATAGACAACCATTTGCTGCTATCCAGCTCAGCACAGATTAGTACTGTGATATTAACGGAGGATTATTTCTCTGCTATTAAAGTATTGTATGCTTTGAAAAAGTCGGGTTTAAATACAGCTCGGTTTATGGTTATAGCTAATCTAGGTACAGGAATTAGTAAAGCCCTAAGGGCATACATGGCTGAGGTAGAACCTGTACGGATTATTTGTATGTTCGATGGAGACAAGGCAGGATATCAAGGAGACGAGGACTGCAAAAAGAAACTGCGATTATTCGCAGATACAATAAGCACTAGTATTGTAGCAGGAGTGACCCAAAATATTTAAAGGTTACTACGTTGATTAATAATATTAGTGAAGTATGGAGGTCTAGAATGAGCATTGAATTGTAAGACAAACAGGACAGAGCGTAGTACTGCCTGTCGCGAAAACAGACGTAGCACATTGTGAATACTTCATATACATCATAACACGTGGATGTGTGTACTTGTATCAATACACGGATACAGGAACGGCGGTGACAGTGGCACTATTTAATGATATATTCGAAGCCCGTAGGTGTGTGCTTTGATGAATAATTATAGACAATAAGGGGGTGATATGATTGATGCGTCGATATTGAAATCTATGTGTAGTCGTGATGTGTTCAACCGACTGCATGAGAGTATACCCAAAGACATGTTATCGCCAGATACTGTTAGTATGTTATCGTGGATTGAGTTGTATTTTGGCACATACACAGAAAGTACCCAAGTTAATTGGCTACTTTTAATAGCCTATTAAATATTAGAGGAAGACACTTAACAAAAGAAGATAAAGTAATTCTTAAGTCTTTAATTAAACAGATACAAGAAGCACCAGACGCCGACGTTGTCGCACGACCAAGCTATTATCTGAGTTAGCTTTCTCTGGTGAGTTAGCATCTGAACTAACTAAGTATCAGGTGGGAAAGAAATAGATATTATATCAGCAACAAAGGAACTTCAGAAAAAGTACGGTGGTTTAGTCGTCGCCAATAATGAGTTGTTTTCATGGGAGGATGGTAGCGTCGATGAGACACTAGCAGCTAATGCTGAGAGTGCAGGATTAATCTTAAGGGATATTGGACTAGAGGGTAAAGTTAGGGGATTAGTAGGAGGTGATACAGTAGGTATAGCCGCACCTGTGGTGCTGGTAAGACTTCTTTACTAGCGGCAATAGCTGTGGACTTCGCAAGGCAGATGAGTGATAATCCTGAGAAGTACAGATAGGCATATTCATTGGCTAGTGAATGAGTCTCTAGCTGTACGGGCTAAGTCTAGGGTGTACCAAGCTGCTACCCATTTAACAGTAGCAGAAATAGTGAACCAGCATAGTAAAGGCCAATTCCTGTCTGAATACTTGAATAGGGTAGGTAGTGCCTCTAGGATACGATTAAAGAATGCCCACTCATTAACTATGTCTCAGATAGAAACTTTAGTAGAGGGTACAAGACCAGCAGTACTATTGTTGATATGGTGGCTAATATTAGAGGTGGTTCATATGATACAGAGCATCAAAATCTTGAAGCTAAGTGGCAGTTCTTAAGGGAAATAGGGTGTGAGTATGATTGTATTATCTTTGGTACAAATGCAGTTTAGTAGGAGGGGTATAACATTTTGTATCCACCTCTAACAGCACTCAAACAATCTAAAGTAGGGGTACAGGGTGCGCTTGATTTGGCCTTATTTACGGGTAGGTTTGATCAACAGAACACCCAGACCTCGAACAGTTACGGGGATCAGCACACCTAAAAATAAACTGGCTGTCTCTGGAAAGGGTAGCCTTAATCAATTCGAGGTAAACTTCGACGGTGCACGCTGTCATTTCGATTTAGGTTCATACAGTTCACCAGCTAAAGGAGCAAGATAGTATGTTTATTGAACGACTTATATATGTAGTAACAATTATTTTATTGTGTGTTCTCGCAGTTCTAAACAATGCGAAGATTAATAGACTTGAATCTTCAGATCATGTGCTAAGCCAGATTAATCCACTGGCAGGATGTGAGAGTGTAGGGGCTGCTTATGTCTAGTACTGTTGATGTACGCGAACCTAGGGCTGAACCCACAAAAGGGTACTGGGTTAGGTATCAATGCTTAGGCGGTATAACTGTGTACACAGCACCTTAAAGAGGAACACACGCATGTATAATACTAGTCAGAAAGGTACGTACTTAGTTATTATTATATTAGCACTAATGTTGTATTATTATTAATGTACCGCAACCTGTTATAAGACTAATAGACAAGGACTGTATTAAGACTACTAGTGTAGAAGCAACAGTAGTGTATGGTGACAATGCACCTACTAATACTGTGTTAGTAGCTTACACATGTAAAGATAGATCATTGATATACATACCAAAGGTAAAATAAAATGTCTAGCTCAATTATGTTTATTGACTTAGAAACACAGAACCATGAATACTACGGAAGTAAAGCATCGCCGTACTGTCCTGATAATTTTATAGTTCTATCAGGTTGGAGAGTTGATAGAACGAAGGATGATGGTACAATCGATATAGATGGAACATACCGTGTTCGGTATGAGACACGTGAGATTTTTGAATCTAACCTGTAGAAGACTGGTTACCTATACCAGACGACTGTTGGTTAATAGTTGTAACTCCGCGTATGAGATCAGTTGGTTTTTACAGTTCGTTAGAACACACTTTGAGAAATTTATTAAACGTGGTGGTAGAGTGTACTGTACTATGCATGGTGAGTACATAGTAACTAACCAACAGAGTATTATGCCTCATTGAATGAGACTGCCGTTAATACGGTGAACACATAAAGAAGATGGAGTAAAACTACTGTGGGATTCAGGGGGTACTTACAGCAGATATCGACCCCGTATTATTGGATGAATACTTAATAGGTGAATCTGGTGATATAGCAACACTGCTATTGTATTTTATGGGCAGATGGCGGAATTAGAGGCACAGAATAAGTTAGACCTTATATGGGAACGTATGGATTACGTGTTAGCATTCGCGTACTGTGAATGGTTCGGTATGTACGTGGATATGCCTGTAGCTATGCGTAACTTAAAATCTCAAGAGGCTAAGATTGAGGAATTAAAAGCTGGGTTAGAACAGTACTTTCCAGAAATGCCTAATGACTTTACCTTTAACTTTGATAGTAAACATCATAAATCAGCATGGATTTACGGTGGTACAATTAATACAGAAACAGGTTTCCTATGACCCTAAGAAGTACGTAAAAGTAGATGCGTACAAAAAATAAACTAACTAATGAGTTAATTCCTGTAGGAGTTTAATGACTTAAATTTAGATATTAATACAGTTGAAATGTATCAACGGGAAAGACACAGGCTCACCTAAGATACACAAGATGGAGACGATGAAGAAGCAACAAAGTATGGGGATAAATATTTTAAGTTCAAGGGGCATGTTGATATTGAAACATTGCCTAGTGAGTTAAAATCGTACTACTCTGCTAGAGGTAAATTCAGAACATCTACATTATTACCTGATGGCACACCTGTGTACAGTACAGGTGGTGACGCAATGCAAGCTCTAGTAGTACATACTAATCTAGCATTCGTAAAGAATTTATTAACACTGTCTGCATTAGAGAAAGATACAGGTACATCTACCTCAAACAGAAGTATGATGAGGATGGAAACGTTACTAAAACAACAGGTATGTTACAGTACGTACAGCCTGTATCTGCGATGGTCTGGTATTATACATCATAGGCTGAATACGTGTAATACTGTAAGAGGAGACCGAGTTCACCTAATCCGAACTTACAAAATTTACCAAGAGGCGGTGATAATGCTGTATTTGAATCATTAGTTAAGACGGTATTTACATCGCGGTATGGTGAACAGGGTAAGATCATTGAGGTAGACTACTCTGCTGTTGAGGTTGTTATGCTCCTGCGTTATTACAGGGGATACTAAACTACTTGCGTTGTTACAAGCTGGTACTGATATGCACTGTTATCGTTTAGCATTCAGAGTTCTTAAGCTATGTGAGTTATTAGCTATTAACAATCCCAGTGCAGAACAGAAACAAAGTATCGCTGAATATCCTAGTGGGTGCTTAAGCAGGCTTAATTAATACTATGACAGAGGCAGATAAAGCCAATATAGATACAATTCTATAAAGTAGCTCTAGATGTGTTCTCATAATAGTGATAGCTTACACCCGTTCTGGAAGTGAGAGAGATCATTAATTAAACCACCGTCATTTGCAGCGCAGGTATGGTGTTACGGCTAAAGGTATTCGTACAATACAGGTTTACCACTTAAGTATTGTGAGGAATTCCTAGCGAATGAAGCAGCTATGTTTCCTACAAGCAGCATGCATTTAAAGATACAGTGTATGAGTTTGTGAATAGTACATCTATGAGGCTGGTTCATTATATCGTGAAAAAGATGATGCTGGGCGTTGGAGAATATACCGTACAGGTTATTACATAGCGCCATCGGGTATGCGTTATCAGTTTAGGCAGCAATCTCAATGGAATAATCAAAGTAAGTCTTATGTTATGGACTTTAAGAAAACGGAACTAGCGAACTACTGGTGTCAAGGTAAAGCATTCTTATTAATGGCAGTAGCTTTGGTATGTTAGTAAGATATTTCATAGATAATAACTGGTACGATAATCAAGTATGTTTAGTTACTAACGTACATGATGCAGCTTACTTAGATGCAGCTAATCAGAAGATAGGCAGTACAAGCGGCTAAAGATATTAAACACATTATGGAACATGCCAGAGTAAAAACTCTTAGAGTTATGGCCTGATTATGGGATATTATCCAAGTACAATTTCCCTGCTGCTGCTGAGTTTGGTAGTAGCATGGCGGAGGACAAAATTCATGTTAACTGAAATTAAGAAGTATCGCAGTTGGGAATTAGCAGTTGAGGGTTCATGAGTATTCATTACGCTGTCCAAGCTGTAACAAGTTATTATTACGGCAGTTAAAATCAGTTCGCACACCTAATATGAATGTGTACGAAATAAAATGCCCACGCTGTAAAGCCACTCCTTAAATGGCTTAAAAGAGAGTAAGAGAAGATGTACTCGACACAGCTAAAGTTTAATAGGCAGACATCTAAAATAAATATTTGTTTAGTAAATAAAAAGAGAAATACTAGCGGAATCGGGTTGTATAGATGGTTTAACGCATAATGATATAACGCTGGTTCACATGCTCCCGGTAATTCGTATGATACATGATACTCTACAGGTGAGATGCAATTAATCTGCAAGATTACTACGATGTCTTCGGCCCTCTAGATTTCCGTGAGGTGTTTGAGTCTGATTCAGATAGTCTACAGGTCCGATTAATTCGTCTACGCTATTTCATATGGCGGCAGGACAAACGTTTGCACATCTTGCTTTATTCAACGCTGTGTATCGGTCTAAGATAAATGGTGATCATAAACCACTACAGAAAGCGATGATAAGTATGGGCTTGATTAGAAGTGAGTTTACTCCCAGTGAGTGGAACAAGCAGTAGAAGATATTAATTAGCCGATATAACGCAGCGGCAAAGCTGTTAAGTAAGCAGAAAGGTCTGCAAAGTAAGCCGACAACTATTAAGCTACTGGCTATCTAATATAGATAATACAGACCTGCATGATACTGTTGATAACGCTAAACAGTTCATACGGGTTCGTAATCTAACAGTGCAGAACAATGAATTTTGGGAGGAACAACAGACGCCTTACAGATAGTTTAATTACTCAATTGGATTACACTGAAGCTATGCAAGGTGTAACTATTGGTCTAGTACCGCCTAAACCTGCACTTGAATTTAATACGTTACACACAAAACCTAGAGTAGTGCTAAAGGTATTTATTCTTCTGATATACAAATGGTGACTCTGGGTAGCTACAACTCTATAATAGCTAACCAGCGTGTAACTGACTTCACTGCACAAGTTCAACAGTACTATCATAGCATGAGTAAACACTATGATATCATGAGTATTACTATTGCTACTACTTGGTAATATTATTGAATCTGATAAGAAGCATAAGGGTACCCCACGAGCCCGTGATGTAAGTACAGCTCAACAGATGCAGCTTGCTACTGAAGCAATAGCTGATATGCTATTAATTATTCATAAGCTTGCACCGACAACAGCAGTATGTATTACAGGTAATCACGATCATGATCATTCATTGGTCTTTCTCCGTACATGTCAGGACAAGAACATCTATCTTGGAGTCTGTACAATGCTATTAAATTAATTTGTAACTCAAGTGGCATTTGTATTAATTTTATTATACCTAGAGGTTGCTTTTATGGCATACAAATGATTCTCAGTCATTTGCTGTATGGGCATGGTGTAGGTATCTCGTGTCTGGATCAAGTATGACTGCACGAGCTAATCAAAGAGGTCATCAAGTAAACAAATTCATTCGCTTCTTTAGAATGGGAGGTAAACATAATATATGTCGTCTTAACAATAATAAATCAATGGTGAACAGTGCTTTCTTTGGGGATCATTATACGGTTATAAAATTTCCATCTGCCCTTGGTTGTCACTCTCAGCCCACACGGATTATGTTCTTACATGGGATAGAGTATTAACCCTATTGTAGAATCAAAGGTAATCTATTTTGATGATAGGTATATTCGCACTTATCCTGTAGCTGGTGTACTAGCTGTAATCGTGTGCTTAATGGCTGTACTATTCTCAGGTGTCGGCACTTACTGCTGAGAACGTAACTAAATCTAAACCATACCCGACCTACGACGTGGTGGGACATGTAAATTAATTAATAAGGTAACAAAATAGATTTAGATAAACTTAAAGCACTAGCAGCGAAAGCACAAGAAACCCAAGTAGTGGATATATTAGAAACTTCAAAGGGGGTGTTAGTATTGGTGCTTGAAGAGGGTGTATGCAACGCTCGTTTCACGGATTATATTGAGGTAGGTAAGTTAATGCGTCTGTTCAACGGTGCGCCTAACGGTAAACCACCTGCCCTTAGTGCACGTTTCGGCTTTGAAGTGTATGGTGCTAACGGGGATGTAGCACATATGCTTACGCGACCTATGTTAATTGCCTCTAATAGTGGGAAGTCTAAGAGTGGTGTCTATGCGATAGAATAAAGGTGCTACTATCCTGATATTACTCACTTCAGCTTTACCATCAGGTCATTCATTTAAATTTGAGGATTGAAGTTGCTGAGGGCGAGAACGGGAAGAAGTTCAATAATGTGAGGTTCCCCAATCGTGCTAGGTTTGCTAAGTTTAACCCAGATGATGGGCAGCCATTCATTATTCCAGAGCTAGACGAATTCACATGCGTCCCCTCTTTTGGGATCACCCTACACTTGAAACATGGAACTCATTATTTATTGATGGTACACGTGATGATGGTAAATCAAAGAACTTCTTACAAAATGAAATCTTAAGCAAGGCTGTTGACTTTGAGCAGTCACCATTATTTAACCTATTAGAAGGTGCTGGTATGCCTATGGATATTATACCCATTGATGATGATAGCGAGGATACAGCTGGTGAAGAATGAAGCGCCAGCAGCCAAAGC